>OX493324.1:10789518-10857018 GCA_950371115.1 Anania fuscalis | reverse complement strand
GCAAGATGTGCCCTAACTTGCAGGAGTATAAGCTTCGCGTTGAGTACACGCCCGGCAGATCTAACGTCGTCGCGGACACCCTCTCCCGTCCACCGGACGCTGACGAAGCAGATTGCTCTCTTGGGTTCGCCTAAGTTGATTTTCCGTCAAGAAACGCTAAAGATGCACGTGAGAACCAACTCAAGGACCCCGATCGACGTAAAATCGTCGAATACCTTGAGTCAGCTGACGATCCATTTAGGGGGAGGAGTTGGTCCGACAAAGGGTATATTATGTCCGACGGCGTGTTGTACAGATACGGACCTGATGGATCTTGAGTGACAACGGTGTTCAATTTATCAGTGAAGTAATGCAGCAGGTGTGTCATGCTTTTGGCATTACTCAATCGCTTTCTCCCGTGTATCATCCTCAAGCAAACCCGGTTGAAAGAAAAAACCGAGACACAGGAAAAGACCACAACACCTGGGACGCACACTTACCTGCGATACGTTTTGCGATGAATTCGGCCGTAACTAGTAGTACCGGCTATACACCAGCTCACCTTACATTCGGACGCGAAATTCGGGCACCATCTGACGTGATCAGGGACATGCGCACCATTATAGAGAGTGACAATGTAGTTACCAGTCTAACCCCTTATCTCCAGCGAATGTCCTCCGTGCTGTTTGAAGCGAGAGAAGTATATGAAAAGATTCAGACGAACCAAAAACGTTTCGCCGACGAGGGTCTTCGCGCCGCACCTGATTATTCCACCGGGGATCTCGTCCTCCTGAAAACACAGGGGAGCAACGACACGACCCGCGGCCAAATGCCTAAATTCATTCCACGACGAGACGGACCTTACCGCATTAGAGAAGCCGCAAGCTCAACCACGTATGTGTTGGAGAGGGTAGACAACGGTGAAACTTTAGGCCGATATCACGTCTCCCAGTTGACCCCATTTATAGGTGACGTTCCGCCGGTGCCTGTCAACGAGAAGCGTAAGCGCGGCAGACCTAAACGGTTTTTGGACTGACCGAGACGCGAGGGCGCTATGTCTAGGTCAGAGGGGGAGGATGTAACGCGGCCATAATTAAAACACTCGGAGGTGCATTTAAACTCACCTTAAACAATTTCGCGGGCTCGCGTCCTTTTCCGCCCGCTCGCCAACGGCCATCCGTAGTTTTTTCGAATATAGACCTTATGTACCAGTACGCGCGCGACCACAACCCACGCGCAAGCATTTTGTTCATTTTGTTGCAAATATTAATTATCTCTCTGTTTTCTGTATGTTCTCACCACAGTTCATTGTATTAAAGTTTTAACGTAAGTGCTAATAAGAATATACCTACCTGTTTCAACACAAAAATCGTGTCTTGAACCCATTTTCACGACCCAACCATTACACTATTGAATATAAATACTTAGATTAAACATACTCTTTAATATGATACTCAGTACATTCAAGAAAATGGCATGACTAACAACCAATGAAATTCCAAACGGTGATATTCCAACAGTTTCAAACATGTAACCAGAAACAGTTCGATTATAAACGCGCAAGAAACGCAAGTGTAACTCACCGTCCACTTATTAGCGTTGGGTATCTTGTTGGCGGTCGCGTCGGCGGCGTCGGGCGCGTCGCCGGGCTCGGTCTTGGGCGCCGCGGCCGGCTCGGCGGTGTCCATACTGGACGAGATGCGGGACAGGCTCGCGCTGCTCTCTAACATCGGCTTCTTACCTGAGAGTATGGCGGTCATGACAATTTATTAACCATACACCCAGATAAGCCAGATAGGTCTGGTTCGAGGGTCAGAGACTACAAATGCGAGTTAAAACCTTTTTTATCCCTAAAAGATTAATTCTAAGCGAACTATTTTTACGTAAACAAAGGTATATAATTAGTTATCACTTATCAGTAACCATTTTTGCCATTAACAATGATTGAAGAAATGGCTTTTCTTCTATTTCATGTTTGAATTAAATAGAAAAATAAAAATACTGTCATTACCTTTCCCATCATGGACAATTCCATCGGTAATCAATGTAATCATACTTACGTGGAGGTTCATCTGAAGATGGCAGTTTGTTCTCCTTATCTTGTTCCTTTTCTTGTCCCCATTCGCGCAGGGGCCGATTCACCTGTCAGAAAAAATAAGTACGTTAATTAAAATAACGTAAAAGCCATCTATCAAGATTCGATTAGTTGTGCTAGTTATTAGTTAAAAGTATTAAACGCGACAAACTAAGAATACTTTACTCACAGCAAAAGGTTCACCTGCCTCTTGGATGACGTAGCCTTCGATGACGTGTGTTAAGATGTTGGGTTTCACCATCGCTTTAGGCAGTCCTTTATCTAAAACATAGTAAATTTGTATAATATTCCTACTAGTATTCAAAGCAAAATATGAAATTTTCCCGCGGCAAAGCCTAAGTTAAAAGTCTATATGCAACTAAGGCAATATTTGAAATCAGTTACGTTGAATTGATAATGATGTCCTCACGTTTATTTATTTTCGCTTATTATTTGATATGACATTTAAAAATTAAGAAGCATTTTTATGTTAAGTAAGTATATCATATGTTTTAGTATATGTATATCACAGGTTAACGGGAACGCCTTGGTTAATAATATATGCTGAATAATAATTTATAGATAGATCAAAATGGAAAGAACTGGGGGAACTCCTTTGCCAAAATAGAGCACACGGATCAAGAAGTTAAACTTTTTAAGAATAAAAAATTATGTTTCTAAACTTTATAGTAGTTGTAGTTTAAAGTTATTATGTAGTGTTATGTGCCGTGTGGGGACGGCCGTAAAGAATACACTTCCCCACCGCCGTGCAGGTGGCGTGTCGTAAGAGGCGACTAAATCCTAAGCACGAGACGGGGAGCAGCGTTTGCGTGCGAAACAATATAAAAAAACTGCGCTCGCCAACCCGCCTGCCAAGCGTGGCGAGTCTGGCAATCACCCCCCAATGATAGGCACGACAAAGACCAGGCCCCCAGTCTCCGGTGGTCCCGCTGTTCCTGGCTACGGTAGCGGTCAGGGTAACTGCGGGTCAGGGGGTGCTAAGAATCCCCGGAGGAGGAACTTCGGCTACCGGCCCCAAAGAAGACTGGCCCTGGTAACACACAACGTCCGCACGCTAAGGACTGATGAGAAGATCGTTGAGCTGTAAGAGGAATTGAGTAGGATGCATTGGAGTATCGTGGGAATATCAGAAGTCCGAAGAGAGGGCGAGGACACGATAACGCTGAAATCTGGCAACCTACTCTATTACCGGGAGGGCGAACAACTGTCCCAAGGCAGTGTCGGGTTTCTCGTCCACAAGTCCCTCATAAACAACATCGTCACCATCGGAAGTGTATCGAGCAAGGTGGCATACCTGATACTCAGAGTATCAAATAGATACTCGCTGAAGGTTATACAGGTATATGCTCCGACCTCTACACACCCTGATGAGGAAGTGGAGGCTATGTATGAGGACGTTAGTAGAGCCATACATACTACTAAAACCCACTTCAATGTTGTTATGGGAGACTTCAAAGCGAAACTGGGCATGAGAGGCGATAATGAGCTGAGAGTGGGGCGATTTGGATATGGGCAACGGAACCCTAGGGGACAAAGGCTGGCCGAATTTCTGGAGAAGGAGGACCTCTTCGCGATGAATTCCTTTTTCCAGAAGCCGCCTCAGAGGAAGTGGACCTGGATGAGTCCCGATGGGTCCACGAAAAATGAGATTGACTTCATCATGACCACAGAGCGACGAGTGTTCAATGATGTCTCCGTGATCAACGGGGTAAAAACCGGTAGCGATCACCGAATGGTTAGAGGTACATTGAACATCAACGTCAAGCTAGAAAGGTCCCGTTCGATGAAGTCTACGCTCCGACCCTCTAATGCCCATATTTACTGCCCCGAAAGCTTTCAGCTTGAGCTGTCAAATCGCTTTGAATGCCTAGAAAACTGCGAGTCAGTGGACGAGATTAACAACAGGTTTGTAGAAACTGTCCAGGCGGTCGGGTCGAAATTTTTTTAAGCCCCGTCGAGAGACAGACCGCAAAAACTTACCGACCACACCCTCAAACTCATGGCAGAACGACGTTCACTGGAACTGCAGTCCTCCGTTGACGCTAAGTTGTATCGGCAGCACAATAGACGGATATGGAAGTCCTTGCGATATGATATCCGCAACTTTAATACGAATAGTATTAAAGAGGCGATAGAGCGGAACCAAGGCTTCAAAGTGTTTGCACGAGACATGTCTATTGGGCAAAGCCAGCTGACGAAGTTGAAGACGGAGGATGGTAGTATAATGTCGACAAAAGCCGAAGTTTTGAGAGAAATTGAAAAGTTATATGGGCAGTAATACACCTCGGTCACTAAACCTGTTAGTAGTTCAGCCGCAGATCCAAGAGCTAAGCTGACCCGACACTATACCAAAGATATCCCGGACATCAGCCTTTATGAGATTAGGATGGCTCTCAAACAGCTCAGGAACAACAAGGCGCCGGGTGATGACGGGATCACCTCAGATATTCTGAAAGCGGGTGGAACACCGGTACTCAAGGTCCTTCAGAAACTCTTTAACTCCGTCTTGCTCGAGGGAATAACGCCGGAGGCATGGAACAGAGGCGTGGTGGTGCTCTTCTTCAAGAAAGGAGATAACACCTTGCTGAAGAACTACAGACCCATCTCGCTTCTGAGCCATGTCTACAAGTTGGTTTTCGAGGGTCATCACGAATCGTCTCGCACGTAGGTTCGATGACTTCCAGCCTCCCGAACAGACAGGTTTCCGAAAAGGCTTTAGTACCATAGACCACATCCATACGCTGCGACAAGTTATACAGAAGACCGAAGAGTATAACTTATCACTATGCTTGGCGTTTGTGGACTATGAGAAGGCCTTCGATTCGATCGAGACTTGGGCAGTGCTACAGTCTCTCCAGCGGTGCCATATTGACTATCGGTACATCGAGGTGCTGAAATGTTTATATAAAAACGCCACCATGACGGTCCGAGTACAGGAGCAGAGCACGAAAGCTATTCCTCTGCAGCGAGGCGTAAGGCAAGGAGACGTTATTTCTCCGAAACTGTTCACCGCCGCATTGGAAGATGCTTTTAAACTCCTGGAATGGGAAGGATTCGGCATCAACATTAATGGCGAATACATTACTCACCTTCGGTTTGCCGACGATATTGTGGTCATGGCAGAGTCACTGGAAGACCTCGGTAGAATGCAACAACAGGTAGGTCTTCAGATGAACATGGACAAAACAAAGATTATGTCGAATGCCCATGTTGCGCCCTACCCAGTACCAGTTGGGAGCTCTATTCTCGAAATTGTTGACAAATATGTTTACCTGGGACAAGTTATCCAGTTAGGTAGGTCCAATTTTGAGAAAGAGGTCAGTCGACGAATCCAACTCGGATGGGCAGCGTTCGGGAAACTACGCAACATCTTCTCGTCCAAAATACCTCAGTGCCTAAAGACAAAAGTATACAACCAGTGTGTGCTACCAGTGATGACATACGGAACAGAAACGTGGCCTCTTACTATGGGCCTTATTAAGAAGCTTAAAGTTGCACAGCGCGCTATGGAAAGGGCTATGCTCGGTGTTTCTTTGCGAGATCAAATCAGAAATGAGGAGATCCGTGAACGAACCAAAGTCGCTGACATAGCCCGACGGATAAGCCGGCTGAAGTGGCAGTGGGCGGGGCACATAGCACGTAGAACTGACGGCCGATGGGGCAGAAAGGTTCTGGAATGGAGGCCACGTACCGGCAAGCGCAGCGTAGGACGCCCACCCACAAGGTGGGCAGACGACCTGGTAAAGATTGCAGGACGACGCTGGATGCAGGCCGCTTCCAATCGGCCGATCTGGAAGTCACTGGGGGAGGCCTATGTTCAGCAGTGGACGTCCTGTGGCTGAGATGATGATGATGTAGTCTAACTATGATCAAGTATAGTTACCATGCGCGGCTGGCTGGCTCATGTGTCGCGGCGCGCACTGCGCAGACTTGAACAGCGCAGAGCCCGCCGACACGGGCGCGGTGATGGCCGCCGTTATCGTGGCCGACGCCGACGTCGACGACGCCACCGTCGTCACCACCTGGCACCAACGTTATACTTGTTACTACCCGAATACGAATACACAAATCAAAATTCACAAACCCTAGGTATAAAGTGAAAGTGTCATTTTTAATAAGTGAGAAAGATTTCAAGTGTCTTGCCTAATCGGGAAGAGCAAAGCCTGTTTAACTGTTTGCCTGTATCATCTTCGCCAGTTCAGTAAAAACATCGCATTAAGAACAAATTAATTTTAGGTTCTTACATATGAAATTGCCGTTCAGTATCAAAAAGTGAAACAGCTTTTTTTAATGGAATTATTATTTAATCAATCAAAGTATGCGCCGTTGTTATCGATACACTTCCGCCATTTAATAGGCAGATCATTGATTCCCTTTGGAAAAAAAATACTGGAGCGAGTCTATGAATTGTTTGAAGGCGGTTTTGACTGCCTCATCAGATTTGAATTGTTTTTTCTTGTAAAAAGTTATCCAAATTTTGAAAAAAGTAGTAAATGGTTGTGGGCTAGATCTGGAGAGTATGGTGGGTCCGTGGGTGACGCAGAGGTTCCAGTTGCAGCTTCTCTAACTTGGCGACAACTTGATGTGCAGTGTGTGGTCTAGCGTTATCCTGAAGGTGCAGTGTGGTAGAGCAATTCACCAGTCTCGGTTGTTCAATGGCGAGCTTTTCCATCATTGTTTGCAATTGTGGGCAATACAAGTCTGCAGTAATCGTCTGGCCTGATCTCAAGCAGCTGTAGTGGATAACACTAGCACTAGTCCACCAAACACTAACCAGAATCTTCTTTTTGGTCAGTTTTCGCTTATGGCAAGGTTTTGCCGGGCTTCCAGGGTTAAGCCATTGTGATGATCGCTTCCGATTGTCGTACAGGATCTATTTCTCATCACAAGTCACGATACGGTTTGAAATCCCCTCATCATTGTGAGGATTAAGCGAAGAAAGTTTGTTGATTTGCTTCAGTTAATTCGTGCGGTACCCTTTCGAGTTTTTTGACTTTTCCGATTTGGCGCAAATGGATAAGTATCGTTTTGTCAATTACGCCGAAGGCTGCTGCTAATTTAGAAGTGGTTTAAGAAAGATCCGCTTCTACTATCGCCTTCAATTCTTCGTCATTCACTTGAGTATCAGTGTAGTCGTCCACGAGGCTAATTGTGTAAATCGTAATTTCCAGAACGAAAACTTTAAAACCAAAAACGCACCGTTCGTTCGTTAGCGGTGCCTGGTCCTTACAGTGGTGGAACTCGTATTCGTAAATACCGCGAATTTTCAATTTGTCCATATTTATTGTTATAGCAATGTTGAAGCTCAAACAAATGATGTGAAATAAAATGAAATACGAATTTTTCTGGTTTAATTTCAAAATAAATTTGAATTTGGAATTCCTAATCAAACGCAAGATATTTGATTTTAAAGTTGCCAGTATTGAGTATTGGCAATTTCAAATGTAAGGACCTAATATGTGTTACACGCAGACGCGCAAAGTGACGGCTATTTGTGCACACGGTGTAACTTTGTTAAAGACGCTGATAAAACCTCGCGGCGGATCATCCAACGCTTATAGTAAAAGTTATGTTCCTAGGACAAGGAGCAGAGGCAATGGGAAATAAAGATTACCATCTTTACAATAATACATGGTTATTTATTGCGTTTTGTCAATAAGTTTATTGATGATTTCTGTGTGACTATTCATGTTTTTAATACATATTTTTTGACGTTTTTTTATAATACGTAAATACATATGTCATATGCGACATTGTAAATTTTCCTCCTGTATCTTTAAGAGGGCCACTGGTCAGTTTTTTAAATAACACGTTGCATTTGTAAGGACTTCATCGTTGCGCCACCTGGCGACGCATCTTCATAAATATTTTTTACAAATTTGCGTTTCGTTCTCATCACAGCCTAACGAGTAGAACTCGCTCCAGACCTACCAATCTCGAATAAAAAATCAAAGACATACCTGTGGCGCCACAGGAGTGGTTTGCTGCGCGCTACTCGGCACGGGCAGCGCGGCGGACACGGCCACGGGCGCAGGCGGCTTGGTGCTGCTTGACGTCGACGTCGTCTCCGTCTTTGGCAACACCGGCTTAGTGTCCGCCGTCGACACGGCAGGCGTGGTGCGCATGAAGTCTACAAGGTTAAGTTATAAAGAAGTAACTTTATAGAAAGCAGGCCTTACGAATGTATTTCACTATAACTTAGAATAAACGTTTATAGACGCGGCTAAAATTCAATCTATTCTTATCCATCTTATTGACATGACCGGAAACTAGTTTTATTTCTAACTATATGGATAGGAAAGAGCGCATTTTCCAATTGATAATATGACTTAAAAAAAGAAATTCTTCGACAATAAAATCGTTAATGCAATTTTCCTGGCAACAGAAAAAGAGTTGGTATATTAATTAGTTATTGCACACAAAATTATGACTCACTCACTTAAAATAAAAGTATTGGTAATTGATATTATGTCTTATTTCGAGAGGCATACCTACTTGTTTTTTTTTTTTGACTTTAGTGTGATATGACGAATTTTATAATAAGTTATGATTACATATAATAATAATATTAAAGAAAACCAAAAATGCAATACCTTTACATTTAGACCCTAAATGGTCTCACACTAAGTGATATACACCCTATTATGACGCAATAAATGAATGAATGAAATGAACAGAACATTGCTCTTTTACTGACCGACGGTAGAGACGGAAGCCGAGACTGGCGTGTCCGGCGCGGGCGCGGCCGGCGACGCGTCCTGCGCGATGGGCTGCGGCGCGATCTGCTGCACCACCGGCGCCTGGACACAAGGCATCATAAGATTACACCTCTTTGAGAATAGACATATTACATATCAAGACACGACATGATAACACCCGTCTGCGACTAGACTAAACAAGACACGACATAATTACGTCCGTCTGAGAGATATGAGACAGGACGATAACGTCCGTCCGTTAGAGACTAGACATATTTTTAAGACGCGATATGATCATCCATACATCCATCCATCAGCCGAAAGACGTCCACTGCTTGACATAGGCCTGCCCCAAGGATTTCCACGAAGATTGGTCCTGTGCCACCTGCATCCAGCGGCTTCCCGCGACATTCACCAGATATGATAATGCGTCTGAAACTAGACATATCAAGACACGACATGGTAACGCCCGTTTACTAGACGTATCAAGACATGACATTATAACGTCCGTCTGAGACTAGATATTAGTTTGCCTTTATAGAACTATTCCAAACGGAACGGGTCCCGGATGCAATTCAAAGGTCAATCTATATGAGGTGTAAACTTATCAGTGAACTCTTTTCTAGGGGATGGTTCCACTGCTTAAATAGAACAAATTTTTGTATAGGACCAACTTCAAAATCGCAAAACAAAAAACCATTTCTCCATACAAAACGGCAGACCAGCTGATATCAGTTTGTATAAAGATATGAAATATTAATTTTCGATTTCGAAGTTGGTCCTATACAAAAAGTTGTTTTATTTGAGCAGTAGAACCACCTCCTAGAAAATAATTACCTGATACGTTTACATCTTATATAACCTTTTTGTAAATTGGCTGTGGTCATTGTCTCAAACCTCGTAACATAACCTAAGGGCGTATCGTATATCTTGAGAGTATGAGAGCTGGTGTGTTGAATATCGCATATACAATATTTTAGTTGGCTGAAGCCAGACTATTCGTATAACCTAGACGGGATGACATTATTTGACCTCGAGGACAAGTGGAGTACCTTTACCGCTACCAGGGCTAACTTGTTACACTAAGGTTGGGTGGCACTATTTTACTTCAACAAACGTCAAAAGTTAGTAAAAGTTAAGTTGAAGCAACTCAGTCGAAAGTAACATAGAATTGGTGGCTTTTGAGTTTATCAAGCACCTTAAGGACAACCGATTATTTATCTTTTCTTTGATTTTTACCTGCAAAAGACTAAGCGTTGCTGCAATCCTAAATTACAATTGTAACACAGCGGGATGTTATATTGCTTTATTCTAGTAATGCTAGCTCGTAGGTTCTTCAGCGCTCAGATACTCACACCTATAAACTGCTCAGGGCGCCACTTCCTTCAACTTCGAGCAAGAAAGATACTTTTAGAGTAAAATCAGGAAAGAAAGAAAACTAATTACCTTAATTTTTGTCTTCGCTTGGTTTATAATAAAAAAAGAGTTAAAGTAGTCTAGTCACATGTTATATTAATCATAATATTCACTAAATAAGATGTTCCACACAACATAAGTTATTATGTTTACTAAAAAATAGTGCTGTTCAGCACAGCTTTGCACAGCAATCTTCTTCTATTATATAAAATTCTAAACAGACTGTTGGTCTATCAACGCACAGCAAAGACCGCTGAACCTAGAGACTTGAAATTTTGCACATAGATACCTTATACAGTGTAGGCATCCACTAAGGATGGATTTTTGGAAATTCCACCCTTAAGGGGGTAAAATAGGGGGTGAAAGTTTGTATGAAAGTCCGTCAGTTTTGAAGTTAGGATCTCCAAATTTTGTGTTTAGGCTGACGTATGAACATGAATTAACACGTGTCTCAGCATTTTTGCTAAATTAACCCCCAATGGGGTAAAAAGGGGGATAAAGTTGTGTATTGAAAGTCCGTTGTTTTCAAAGTAGAAATCACAAAAATTATTATTTAGGCATACGGTTGGGAACAGTCAAAGTATATCATTGTTGTTGGAGTTTCAACCCCTATGGGGGTAAAAAGGGGATTTTTGTAAATAAAGTTCTTTATTTTCTAACTAAAATTCACTCAATTTATTATTTAAGCTTATAGTTGGTAGCTTAGGCAAGGTATATCTATGTTGTTGGAATTTAAACCCTTAAAGGGGTGAAAAGGGGATATTTTTTTTCTTGAAGTTCTATTATTTATAAGTAAAAATCACACAACTTTTTATTCAGGCTTACGGTTGATAACACACGTAAAGTATGTTGGTGTTGTTGAAATTTTAACCATTAAGGGGGTGAAAAGGGTATACATTTTGTATTTGAAGTTCTTTATCATGTTAGTTAAATCACTCTTTTTATTATTTAGGCTTATGGTTGAAAACTCAAGCAAGGTATATCGTTGTTGTTGGAATTTCAACCCTTAAAGGGGTGAAAAGGTGATAATTTTTTACTTGAAGTTCTATTATTTCTAAGTAAAAATCACTCAACTTTTTATTCAGGCTAACAGTTGATAACACACGCAAAGTATGTTAATGTTGTTGAAATTTTAACCCTTAAGGGGGTGAAAAGGGTATACATTTTGTATTTGATTTTTTTTATTTTTCAAAGTAAATAATTATACTTATGGTTAGGCACTCACGCAATCGGTGAAACCTACAGTGCAGGCATCCACTAAAGGATTTTTAGAAATTTCACCCTTAAGGGATTAAAATAAGGAGTAAAAGTTTGTATGAAAGGCCGTTAGTTTTGAAGCTTGGATTTCCAAATTGTGTGTTTAGGCTAACGTATGGAAACAAATTAATAGTGTTTCAGCGTTTTTTTATAAATTAACCCCCGATGGGGTAAAAAGAGGGATGAAGTTATGTGTGGAAATTCCTTCGTTTTCAAAGTATAAATCACAAAAAAAATATCGCTTATAGCTTAAAGCTCTGGCAAAGTATATGGATGTTGTTGGAATTTTAACCCTTAACCGCGTGAAAAGGGAATTTAATGTTGTATTTGAAGTTCTTTATTGTCTAAATAAAATTACTTCAATATTTAGGCTTATGGTTGGAGTGTTATATAATTAGAGTTTTCTGAATTACAGCACTTAAAATGGGTTTCAATTTTGTATTTGTAAAAAATAATGAATTGTCACATGTTTCGTGTTATTCCTAATTCTCTACTTCTGCAAGTCTATCCATCTGTCTGTCTACCACGAGCAAATATCTCAGCTGTCTAGAAATAGTTGAGGTACTTTTGGATAATTGGAGTATGGCGTAGGGAATTTCCCGATACCTCACATGATAATATTTATAAAACGTGAAAGTTTACAAGTGTAGCAAGTCAGCGAAAACTACTGTGTAACATTTAAGGCAACTTAGACCGAAAAAAATAGTAAAATTAGACCTCTTCATTTACATACCCCTGATCGGCCCCCTACAGCTGATCGAACACTGCATAATTATATAAAATGGCAAACTGACTGACTAGGTTAACGCGCAGTCCTAACCACTGGACCTAGGGATTTGGGATTTTGCAAATGAATAACTAATAACTACGCAAGATTTTTTGGAAATCGTGGGATTAGAATAGGTATATACAAACTTCAATCTAACTAATTTTATTTTATAAAGGCGTAAGTGACTTTGTTTGTTGATTGTTTTGTTACGATTTCATGTCTTACAACTCTATCAATTATCATCAATTTATTGTAAGATGTTGTCTACGATTCAGAAAAGGACATATATCAAGAAAAAAATACTGTAACCGCGGATGAAAAATATCTCTGAAAAAATGGTCGTCCAGCATAACAACTCCGCTTACTGGATGTAAATAAATTGCAACATGATGCCTGTACTGAAAAATGACCAGAGACCAGAAGGAAATCTTATATCCCTAATAAAGTTTAAAAATCGCGAGTTATGTAGGCTATCTTAAAATAATTACTGTTACCTTTGTCTATAAACTGTAATTTTATGGTAATTGTCATAAAATCTTACTAAAATGTCTATCATGATTACTACTTAAGTGACACCGCAATGAGCACATTTTAAACCGCGGTATATTTTTATGTTATTAGACTAATAAAAAGTGCGTCGATGTCTCGCGCTACAACCTATACAATACGTATGTAATACAAATTTAGCGATTTGCTTAAAAAAATATTTTTACGGTTTAGTTATGTGCGTCAAGCTTTATTTTAATATTGTAATTTGATTAAGTATAAAGTTTATATTGTCCCTTATTTTTAAATCTAGATGAGCGCAAGCGTAGCCGCGGGCAAATTCTAGTTTATGCACAAAAGAAAAAGAAGTAATAGTTAGAAGGTACATACAGTAAGTGACTTAGATAATATCACAACAATAAATTATCATAAGCAGGTGTAAGACGGTCCCTACACTTAACTTAAGGACAAGACAACGCTTAACCTAAATAGGCCTGAGAGGATTCATAAATAATAAGTTAATAATGTAATGGCATAAATACCTTTAGTTTTAATAATAACTTAAAAGTAATGCAGTGCAGTTTCACTGCGAAGAACCACAATGATGTCCCAATGTTGAGACCTCCATGAAGAAAGCTTCAACCCATATAGAAAGATAGGATGAGCCTAGCAGTAGCAGCCTAGTAGTAGCAGTCTAGGAGTAGCAGTCTAGGAGTAGCAGCATAGTTGTAGCAGTCTGCGAGTAGCAGCCTAGTAGTAGCAGTGTAAGAGTAGCAGGGCATTATTTAGCCTGTAAAGCACACATAAGCATGAGTACAGCAGGTTATGTACCACACGTGCACTGCGGGCAGCACGTGGGTATGGTATGCGACATGGTTCAAAAACAGGTGTGCACGCTGGATTGATTTTACACAGGCGTCCGTGGCCAGAGCAGCAGGAGTCAAAAACACGTGCACGTGATGCAACAAAGAAGAAGCATCAGTGTGTCATAAGAAAATAAACCTAAAAGAAACGAGCAACCATTAGAATCACATTCACAAATGAAATAACTGTTAGAAAACAGGCGAGTCCTTCATCGATGGTTACTTACCAAGAGAAGACAAATGATATGTTTTAAAACATTTAAGGCATTATGCCTTCACCACATTAAGCCTTTTTCTTACTAACAAAAAATTGTAAGCGAAACATTTTCATATATTTATTAGAAATAGATACGACGCCATTGATCGCATCCAAAAAAAAAAGCCTCGTAAAAATCAAATGTCATGCCCCCCCCCCCTCTCTCTGGTCGCCTTTCGTTCCACATGACGCTTCAAAGAAAATAAATGAAATGTTTATATCAGGACTGTCAACGCAGAAACAAAACTCCTGAAACAACCCAAAATACATTTGAAATCGAAAACACGAAATGCAGCCACAAAAGGCTTAATCAATACTAAGAAAATTTATACTTACGTTCGATGTGTAATTTAGTAGTTGATAACAAGAAAACAGTTATGAGAAAAGGAACGCCACCGATGTGAAAATTAAACCGAACCGACCAAGTATACACTCGGCAGTGAATATGGGTCAGATTTTACGTTCAAAAACCAAAAACAAAAAAGATTTGTAACAACGTGTTACAGAATTACCAGTTTGTAAAACAGTCATAATCCTTACCGGAGGCGCCATCTGCTGGCTCTTGTCGTCTTCGCTCTTGACGTGCGCCACTAGGGTAGTCTGCGGTTGGAGCGGCAACACTGAGCCCTGCACCGGCGCGGCGATGAGCCCCACCGTGCTTGGCGCCTGCAGCGTCAGCTGGGGCGAACTTAGGCTGTTTGACGACACCTAAACACCGCAACACGGATGTTTTAATAAACCGATCTATAGCTACATTACGGATTAATATATTTAGTTTAGGTTGTTTGACGACACCTGAACACCGCAACAAGTATTTTTTAACCGATCTATAGCTACATAACGGACGAGTACAGTGCTTGACCAAAAACTACTCTTTAAATAATTTGTAGACTGCTCGGCATTCTTACATCTTATAGAAAGATAAATTTGCACATCAGTAGGTACAATTCCCGATCAAAATTCAAATAAAGATGCAAATAAAGACTACATTCATTTGGATATTATGATAATTATGTGATACTAACAGCAATAACTCAAAATAATGCCTGCACTTTACGAGACATACTACTCTGCCAAGAAAGTACCGGGAAAAGATTAATAATACACAAATTGTTAGTTATTCATCCAAATTAATTTTATCACCTTAAAAATATGCTCCTTCAGAAGCGATACACTTACGCCAACGAATAATCCAATCATCAAAACATTTTTTAACGCTTTTTCTGGAATCGAGTACAGTTCTTGCCGCGAATTCTCCTTTATGTCTTCTACCAAATGAAACCGGGTGCCACGAAGTGGTAATTTGAGTTTAGGAAAAAGAAAGAAGTCGGGTGGAGCCATATCTGGTGAATAAGGTGGCTGCTCGATGGTATTTGTTGAGTTTTTGGTCAAAAATTCATTCACAATGATGGCCTTGTGGAAAGGCGCATTATCGTGGTGCAAAATCCAAAAATTTTCATTCCACAAAGCTGGCCTTTTTCGTCTAATTTGCTCTCTTAAACGCAGCATAACGCTTAAATAATACTCTTTTTTATCGTTTGACCCTCTGGCAAGAATTCTGAGTGCACAACACCGCGACCGTCAGAGAAAACAGTCAACATGAATTTGACTTTCGATCGAGTTTGGCGCGGTTTTTTCGGTTTCGGTTCAGTTGGAAGGCGCCACTCCGAAACTAATTGACTAGTTTGCATGTCAAACTCGTAAACCCACGTCTCGTCACCAGTAACAATGCTTTTCATAAATGTTGGGTCGGAATTGACTCGTTTCAGCATGTCTCAGCGACTCTTTTGCGATTGAGTTTTTGGAGAAAATTCAGGTCTTTTGGGACTAGCCGAGCGGCAACATGTTTCATACCCAATTGATTATTTAAAATGGTACGAATCGACCCGTGTGACACAGAAAGTTCGACAACTAGCTCTCTCAAACTAGAATGAGGATTTTCAGTCACTATTTCGTTCACTTTTGCGATGTTATCTTCAGTAGCAGACGTTGATGGCCTAATAGAGCGAGGCAAATCTTCCATCACATCTCGACCGCTTTTGAACGCTTTGTACCACTCATAAACATGTGTTTTTAATAAAGTTGATTCACTGTAAGCCTTCTGTAACATTTTCAGAGACTCCGAACACGAAATCCCATTGGCTATGCAAAATTTAAGACAAACTCTTTGTTCGATGTTTATGTCCATTATGAAATTCGCAATACACACTAGATATGGTATAACTATAAACAATACTGTATTTAATCTAATTATCAGATGTAACTCAAACTCCGCGCCAAAATGGAAAACAGTTGTGCCAATCTAACAACAACAAAAAAATATATAATTTTGAATTTGGTACCGTAAACAAATCATCAATTCCCGAAACTTTTTGAACAGAATGTATTTTTAAAGTCAGGCTAGTAAAGTAGCAACTTGACGTGTGTCCACAGAAATATATCGAGATAGAAGAAAAGAGTTCATAAATTTGTATGGAGACCGAGCGTGTAACATTTTGCGTAGTTACTTTGACGTCACGAGTGTAATTTAGTGATGGGAAAAATAATCCATGCGGAAACGTGCGTGTTTTGTCAGTACCTTTCAAATCACAAAATTTTACCGCAAATGCTTGAGAAATGCAGCATTCATCTACTTTTTATCTATTTAGTTTCTATTGTACCCACAAAGTACAATAACTATCTGCATTACTATATTATTGGTCCTTACATTTAATAGGTTGGGGGAAAAGTTTCTTCGCATTTTTTAAGAAAATTCAAAACATTTTTAATATTGTTTATTCACATTTAACTAAAGTATGTAGGTACCATTTATTTCGATGACTTTTTGCCTATTGTAGGTAGGAGGGACATGATCCCATTGCTATAGAAATTTTGGGGTTTCTGATCAAAATACCGCGACAAGTGGTTTTGGCAGTCTTCTCGTAATGTTAACCTGACACTGCCTAGAGAATTCTGAAGAGAGCGAAACAGGTGGAAATCTGAAGGTGCAAGGTCAGGACTATACGGCGGATACATTAACACCTCCCAGCCAAATTCTCTTAACTTTTGCTGAGTGGCTAAAGATGTGTGAAGTCTAGCATTGTCATGATGAAAAACTACACCCCTTCTGTTATTTAATTCCGGCCGCTTTCTCTCAACTTCTTGCTTTAATCTCATCAGTTGTTCGCAGTAGAGTCCAGAATCGATGGTCCTGTCTGGTGGTAACAGCTCATAATGAATAATGACCTTCCAATCCCACCACACGCACAGCATCACCTTGTTGCGAGTTAACTCGGGTTTCGCCACTGTCTGTGAAGCCTGACCGGCCTTTGACCACGACCTTTTTCGCACGTTCTTGTCGCACGTGATCCACTTTTCTGCACCAGTTATCAGCTTCTTTAAAAATGGTTTGGTTTCATTACGTCGTAATAAAGAATCACAAATAAGTACACGGTTCATTAGGTTTCTTTCAGTGAGGTCGTGGGGTACCCAAATATCGAGGTTTTTTGGGTACTCAGTTTTTTTTCATTTGCGCCAAAACTGTTTTGTGGTCAGTTCCCAGTTCTTCAGTCTTTACTACTGATATGCCGATCTTGCTCCACTTTTTCAAAAATGGCATTAATTTTATCCGTAATAGGGCGACCAGAGCGACGTGCATCTTTGACATCAAAGTTTACGGATTGAAAACGCTTAAACCAAATTTGTGCTACTCTCACAGACACTGCACTAGGTCCATAAGCATCGCAAATTTTTTTCGCGGCTTGCGTTGCATTTTTACCTTTTTTGTAATAAAATTTAAAATGTATCCAATTTCTTCATTAGATTTACTCATCTTGACAGTACGAAAAACAAATGAAAAATAAACACATTTTCCTAATTTGGATTTGAAATTATCTTCTTTAAAATTTAAACTTTTAATGATACAAAAACCCGTCAGATACAAATATAACAGCCAAAGACATTTTATTACAAGTTCATACATACTATAATGCGAAAAGACTTTTTCCCCAACCTAATATAATCCCACTATAGCCTGAGTGAGTCGACATGCAAAGAAGAAGAATTACTATAAGATTTTATCGGTTAGATTTTTTAAACTGAACTAATAAATTAAAGTAGATATTGTATTGCTTTTGATATAGATAGCAATACAGTCAGACAATATTCAAGGCCAAGACAAAGAATTATCACCGTGCGTTAATGGTTACTCTTTGAGTAATTGGTTTACTGTTAAGCAACAAATAAATTATATTAGGTTGGGGAAAAAGTCTTTTCGCATTATAGTATGTATGAACTTGTAATAAAATCTCTTTGGCTGCACTATTTGTATATGGCTGGTTTTGGTATCATTAAAATTTTAAATTTTAAAGAAGATAATTTCAAATTCAATTAGGAAAATGTGTGTTTTTTGTACTGTCAAGATAAGTGAATATAATGAAGAAATTCGATACATTTTAAAATTTTACTACAAAAAAGGTAAAAATGCAACGCAAGCCGCAAAAAATAATTTGCTATGTTTATGGACCTTGTGCAGTGTCTGTGAGAATAGCACAAATTTGGTTTAAGCGTTTTTAATCCGGAAATTTTGATGTCAAAGATGCACGTCGCTCTGGTCGCCCTATTACGGATAAAATTTATGCCATTTTTGAAAAAGTGGAGCAAATTCGGCATATCAGTAGTTACCACGTAACTAAAGAACTGGGAATCGACCACAATACAGTTTTGGCGCATTTGAAAAAAACTGGGTACACAAAAAAACTCGATATTTGGGTACCCCACGAGCTCACTTAAAGAAACCTAATTAACCGTGTACGCATTTGTGATTCTTTATTACGACGTAGTGAAACCGAACTATTTTTGAAGAAGCTGATAACTGGTGATGAAAAGTGGATCACGTACGACAAAAACGTGCGAAAAAAGTCGTGGTCAAAGGCCGGTCAGGCTTCACAGACTGTGGCGAAACCCGGGTAAACTCGCGACAAGGTGATGCTGTGTGTGTGGTGGAATTGGAAGGGCATTATTCATTTTAGCTGTTACCACCAGGCAGGACCATCGTTTTTGAACTCTACTGCGAACAACTGATGAGATTAAAGCAAGAAGTTGAGAGAAAGCGGCCGGAATTAATCAACAGAAGGGGTGTGGTTTTTCATCATGATAACGCTAGACCTCACACATCTTTAGTCACTCAGCAAAAATTAAGAGAGTTTGGCTGGGAGGTGTTAATGCATCCGCCGTATAGTCCTGACCTTGCACCTTCAGATTTCCACCTGTTTCGCTCTCTTCAGAATTCTCTAGGCAGTGTCAGGTTAACATCACGAGAGGACTGTCAAAACCACTTGTCACGGTATTTTGATCCAAAGCCCCAAAATTTATATAGCAATGGGATCATGTCCCTACCTACAAGATGGCAAAAAGTTATCAAACAAAATGGTACCTACATACTTTAGATAAATGTTAATAACTAAATAAAAAAATGTTTTGATTTTTTTTTTAAATGCGAAGAAACTTTTTCCCCCACCTATTATATGTCTTATAAAACTAGTTCACATACATCTTAAGTGAGAATGCCTAAAATGTAATATTATTGACAACTATACATATCTAATGGTACAATAATTTTAGTCTTGATCACAAATGCAGTACCATGCAGTAACTAAGTATAACACGTCCATGCGAAGAGTTTGAAAAAACGTGCCACTCTACCACCCAATCATTCTCACCGAGATTTTTCATGCATTTAAATAACATAATATGGTGAGTTTCTGAAACAGGAATGGATAATTATGATGAATTTGTAACCATAAAGATATAGATAAAAGTGGTCTGAGATTTTCGCTAAAAATAAACTGTACTATTAGATTATTGAAAAACATAATAATTATTATATATAATTTGTAGTTTAAAGTTTAATATTTCGCAAACAGATCCCTAAATCGAAAAATAGTCTAAGCAACCCCGAATCATTTTTAAGGAGCTATTCAACGATACCTCACACGATGGGATAGACGATGAAAAAAATTAACCCCATGTTACATGTCTACACTAAAAATTTTTTTTTCTAAATTTAATTCAAACAGTTTGTCGGCGTGATTGATATACATACATACCTCCACAAAATTACAGCTATCTAGTGCTAACAGTCTCCAAGCAAACTGACCAAATTCGACAACCCTACGTAGCCGAGAGGCAAGCACGCCGGACAATAAATGGCGCCACCATCTCTGAGGTTCCGGGTTCTATCCCCGGTCGGGTCAATGTAGAAAACGAACTTTTCTATATTGGCTCGGGTCTGGGTGTTGTGGTACCGTCGTTGTTTCTATAACACAAGTGCTTTCGCTACTTACCATAGGATCAGAGCAATATATGTGATGTTGTCCAATATTTATTGATATTTATTTATTTCAACCCTCGGACGGACAGGCAGTCAGACGGACATGACGAAACTATAAGGGTTCCTTGTCAGGACTACGGAATCCTAAAAAACATGTAACGAGCTTTTCTATACCACGTGGCTTCGGATTTGGCTATCCACTTCCATTTCAAAAAACTTATCATAAAACATTATATTACAAAATAATGTATGTATTGTATTATATTTTAATAAATCCACTAAATACAAGACATTTTTACACTACATTACCAACAAAAATGAATCAATAAATATATTAAAAATCTTTTTTAACTGGCACACACTCTCTTATTTTTCGAGTTCTATTCGGATTTCAGAATTAATCAAATAGATTTAAAAGTAAATTTATTTGTATTACATTGACCATACACTATCCGAAGTTTCTACCCATACGAAAATTAGGAACACTTACAGAGCAACTAAAATTAGGAACACTTTAGAGAGAATAGCCCCAGATAACAGGTGAGTGTTTATCAAATTGATATACATCTACACACTAAAGTCCTTTTGCACAATGACACCTTAAATACAATTAACGCTTAACACATTTTCTGGTAATTAATTGCAGTTAACGAGTCATTGTGCAAGTGGACCTAAGTATAACAATAATAAGTACGTTAAAAGTAGACTGAACTAGACCACAAACAGCTGATCAGCAATCTTGTTAATTTGACTACATATCCACATACATAGCCGTACTGAAATGGAACATACGCTTTTACAATAGGGTATTTGACACTTTGGAAACTAACGAAAGTAGTAATCTAATATTTTCAGGATCTACGTTGATCACGCACATAGTTTGGTGTGGATACTAAAATTATTTACCGAACCGGGTACATAGTACGAGTTGCACCAAACAACCAAGTCACTTAAATCGATCGAAAAGTAATACAAATTAACATTGACTATTCGAAAAAAGTAAGCGACGCGGCCATTTTGTTGCACTCGCACTAGGCCTTTGATATTAAATTAAGTTTTACGACATCTAGTTTTCATTATGAAATCATGAAGCCAACGAATGAATGAATTGCGCACCAACGTTCAAGTGGAGAGTAGACCGGTGCGATTATATCGCATGCAACGATCAGTCATTTTCCACACTTTGCTAACAGGCGAATTGGCTGCGCAATTTTGTGCGGACGCCGATTCACCGCTAAACGCGACATGATAGCGCCAGTTTGCGCCCGCTTTAATGATAACAAGATTATTTATTAGATATTTTTTTTATTTTGGTATTATTCATACGCGAATGATATCATCGTTGGATTGAAGTAAAATATCATCTAAGTAGTATGCTTTGGATATATGTATGTATATTGAGTTTGCACGTTCAAATACCCTATAAAGCGCAATCTAAGGGTCCATCTACCTCGTGGTGCAAAACCGCCGGGGAGACCTGCACGAGCGGCGACGACAGCAGCGATGCGCCGTTGATCGCGAGCGACTGCCAACCACCATTTGCAATATTCGCATACAGACTACGAATGCTTATTTCAATACACAGTATATTATAAGTATAATACATATAGGGCCTATTTGACAAGTGTTTGGGTAGCATGTCGTAAGTCTTACGTTAAGTCTAGAGCAGTAGTAGTTTAATTAATTATGGTAATCTAATAACAATTGATCAAGCCAAGTTCATTTTATTAATTCCGATTAGAGACAACACTTTGAGTTGGCTGTGTATTTACGCATCTGTATGAAAACAAGAAACGTAAGTTTTAACATTCTTTTATTAATATTGTATAACTGCATAACAAACGCAATATTTACGAGAATCAATATTTTAAAATATATTATTGAGTGCATCAAGCAGTATTAATTATTTATATCACACACTTCAAATATATTACTGTACAAGTTTTCTATTTGTACTGTTTTCACATAACTTATTACTTCAAATGCACACACGCAAACTATCGCTCCTAACGTTACTCGTCAGCAAATGCTATTGGCATACTCGTAATAACTCATTAACCCAGTAACCAGCTGAAAGCTCATGTATAAATGCTGACTGTTGTGTCAATTATTATAAAGTTGAAATGATGTACACTGTATAATTTTGTGCAGACAGAAAAGTCGATAGGTATACCTCGTCGTCTTTTAAGGTTGCGGTTTAAAATAAGCTCATTTTACTTTAAACGCTTATTTATATTTACGTATAACAAATGTTCAGGCAGCATTTTATAATGTTGTCGATAACCATTATCTTCAACCAAACAACCCAATGCGTAGCTTGAGTGCGGATAGGGCAAATTTTTAATGAGCACAGTAAGCCTGGTACTTACGGTCTGCATCGGCGCAGAGTGGCTGAGCGAGGGCTGCTGCTGCACCGCCATACCGACAGAGGTCTGCACGATGCCGCCGCCGACTATTGCCTAAACCGAATACAAAGTGTTTAAAAGCTTTTTTTACTCAATCTACTACGACATAGGCAAGTTTCCAGGAAGACGCTAGTTTCAAACGGACCGCTCGCTGTGGCGTTCTATAAGAGAGAGCTTTGCCCAGTAGTGCGCTTCCAAAGTCGTTTAGAAGTCCACTGCTGATATATTAAAACATTGTCTATTATTTATGAAGGGTAGAGAAATCTAAAATAAGTTGAGAAAGTTGCGGCGTAGACTCAGGCCCCTTAAGATGACGAGAACAGTTGTCAAAGATGACGCCCGCATGCTTTGCTTAATTGTATCTTGTAGCGAGTAGGTATCTTTTGGTTTCAAATATTACTAATATTATAAATGCGAAAGTTTGTGAGGGAGGGCGGATAGATGAATGTTTGTTACTTTTGCACGCAAAAACTACTGAATGACTACGGATTTTAATTAAACTTTTTAGTATTACATCAGAATAACACAATACATAGGCTACAATTTATAAAGATTTTGTTTGATTTGGCCATATTATAAATAAAATAAACAGATAGCCCATTGATAAACTAGAAGTAAGTAGAATTTACCTGTGGTTGCTGTGGCAGCGCCTGCATCTGCGCCAGCGACGCGGACTGCTGCGGCTGCGCGCTGTTGAGCTGGCCCACCAGCGCGCCGGCCTGCGCCATGCCGCCCAGCTACAGACAACACTCCATTTACTAAATAAAAGCTACATAAAATCTATCTGTTCGTTTGGAAGCTCCGATGCCAAAGACAAATACACACAAAACCACTCTTTTTTGCGTCGGGTGTTAAAAAAATAAGCCAATCAGGTAAACCCTATCTATCTATATAAATAAATAAAGGGGTTGAGTGAGTGAAGCAGTCGCTCTAGACACTAGATGGCAAGGGGCACCAAAATAATTAGATCTTCAACAATGAAAACAAGCATTCATGGAACTCATCTTGAAAAACCAGATGTTGATCTTTTCAAATGTGCCAACTTTGTGTCTTGGTCCCAAGAGCTAAGTTTGTTTATTAAAATAAGATGGAACTTAACCATTTTCTATGCAATTTCACCTTTCGCCCTGTTTTTATATCGAAATAGAAAAAAAACACTTCTGAAATAATAAATAAAATTATTTCTCATCGTAATCCTTTTTTAACTAAAATTGTATATTTTCCTTGTAAAGTTCCTTCTCGAAAAATATCTTGTCATCATTGATATATAGTTAAAATAACAATCTCTAAATAATAGACGAAATTCTTGTATTATCTCATTGACTATCCCAGCCATGGTACTCTTTGGAACATTGGGATCTGATATAATATTTTTCGATTAAATTGAATCCACGCTGCATCATTCTTTCAAGCAGTCTTATTGTCTACCCTCTAGCATTTACCAGTCGCCCCAATGCTATCACCGCAGCTATCACTCGCGGGCTACTTAACGGTTGAAGCAATGGCACTTAACTGGTATAAGCCAGTAAAGTTTAGTGACGTATGGCCGTGAGAAAACAAGGTCTAGGGTGGAAGTTTTGTACTGATAGATGCCTTAGACGCGACTAAATCCTCATGAGAATTAAAATGTCTATCTTGACAATTAAAAGTAATACTAAATAATTATGATTATGTATAGTGGTTGTTGGGACATATGACATGATATATGCGACACTCTTAATAGTCAACGCTCCGTGTAGTCTCATTAACATTAACTGACTGACGTGTGTTCAAATGATGCAGTGTTAAACGGCTCCTGTAAACAAATTCGGACCAATTGTGCCGATATATGAAAACACAGGTGGTCCAAAACCATTCCTTATTTTGGATTTCCAATTCAAAAATAATATAAGTAAAATTAAAGGTAATTAGTTATGTTACTAACTATCAGATACAGGGATAAAACTTTTTTGTTATTAATAGTATAACATTTATTGTTTCGGAAAATAATATTCAATTTATTATTCCCGATGTAATAAAACTTCAGTCTCGGGTCGAGGGTGGCCCTTATTAATTCTTTCGTATTTTCAAGAAAATCCTACTTATTTACCTACGTTTCGTCATTTCGTAAAGATTATTTCAATGACGCAGGAGAAGTGTCCCCCACCCAGACGTTACTAATCAGCCTATCAGCAAGTGGCTAAGACAAGAATTCCATTTTGGTGGGGTGAATACCTACATCTGTTCAGCGCCAGCAGGCATGCCTTTACTTGGCTGCCAGCGCGGCTGGGATCTCCATTGACCGCAAACGTAAGACGGCTGGATAGACTCTACCTACACCTCAAAATTTCGCGAGATATCTGTACAGACCGCGATGTATCGGAAACAATGATTTCGCGAGAGCTGTTTGATTTGTCATCAAACCTGACTGGAAAGATAGTGTAATATTCATAAATATTACTACCTACACACTGAGTTTATCTTTTATTTTATTAATTAATAATTGTGATTTTTTTCTAGTTAAACGTTTGAAAATTTAGCTCGTTTAATAATATTTTGTGTAATACAAAATAAAATTAATAAATTATATATTTTATTTCAATTACCAAAATGGTGAAGCAAAACACAACTAGCGCTCTAAACATCTACCTGGTTATATAAATATCTGAAGAATGAAGCGACGAAATATAATTGATGATCAAACGAACTTCTAAGTGAAGTTTGATCATTATTATATGAGTCGCTTCATTCGAAGATATAAAGTCACCCTCCCGCCCTTAAATTAACAGAAATAACTATGTTTTGCTTTAAATTATCTCTAAAATAATGACATACAGTATGGTGGCGCTAGTGAGGATACCATTATGAAGACAAAAGTATACCTGTTCATAAAATCAAAATACTTTTTCTCTCTAAATACGTGCGATTCTGTCTAGCAATTTAAGGAAACTACCTGGTTATATAAATATCTTAGAATGAGCGACTAATATAATAATGATCAAACTTCACTTAGAAGTTCGTTTGATCATCAATTATCAGATGTAACTCAAACTCCACGCCAAAATGGAATATAGGTGTGCCAATCTAACAACAACAACAACAACAACAAAAAAATGAATTTGGAACCATAATAATCATCAATTCCCGAAACTTTTTTGACAGAATGTATATAAAATAAAACTAGGTCTAGGTTTTCTCTTGTTAGTAAGTAAAGATAAATTTTGATAGCGATCAATCATTCACTTCATTACACATTCAGCAGAAATGGGCTTTTAAATTTTCCTTAACATATCGTCGCTGGTATAGCACCAGTGTTTTAGGTAAGCGTTGAATAAAAGATATAAACATATTAAATTATTCATTGAGTATTTTTACATTGTCGTTGCTAGGATAAACATGTCACATAGAAATGTCAGTATATAACAGGAAGTAATGTAGTACAGATATACTATTTCACGAAGTCCGTTTGGCTCTGGTTGTAGTAGTGACGTGTACTGATAACCGCGCTTGTGTGTGTAAACGTAGGGAGCGTTAGCAAAGAAATCTGGCACACTTTGAATATTTTTAATTTAAGTTTGTTTTATTTTTATAGATATTAGAATTCAAATTCAAATGCTTCGCCAATTTGATGTACATAAGTAGTAATTTTAGAGTGAGTATAAAGATCTAATATAAACTGTTTGATACTGATAATGATAACTGAATGATAGGTTGCATTGAATAGAAACACAACAGTTTAGGTAAATAAGTATTTTTATTTATTACAGAATAGACACAAAAAAAAAGCGCTTAATCACTATCGGATTCAAGTTCCGATTCGCTGTCGTCGGAATTGTCCTGCAAATTAATTATAAACTCAAAATCCAGGTCGACGTATTTTAAGTATTCTTTTTCATTTTTTCGACATGAGCACACGTTCTTTGCCATGTTTCGCTGCTTACTCGATACAAGCTTTCGTTGATCAGTCTTTCCGTGTTTGTCATGTTTTGCTCGATATTCTTTGATGCGATATAATTTTTTACATTCCCCCAAATCTTTCAATGGCATTTAATTCTGGGTGATAGGAAGGAAGGCGTATGACCTCAAAACCCTTGCTCTTAATAAAATCATCAATTTTGTACGCTATGTGTTCAGCTTTGTGTTTTTTTTATAATGTCGTACAATTCCAATTTAGGGAGAGATTGCTCAAATGGTATACCCTTATCCCTGAGCCATTTCTTCATATCTTCTTTCTTTGTAGCCGATGTCGGAAGTTTTTCAGACAATGTATTGTGATATGAAGCATTGTCTAAGACAATGACAGAGCCTGGAGCTAAATTGGGTACAAGTTTTTCGTTTAGCCATTTAAAATCATTATCATAGCTCATGTTAGAATGATAATCGCCAGCTGTTGAGTTGGCCTTGTAAATCAATGCAGCATTTTCAATAAACCCATCCTTTGTTCCCGCGTGCACTAATATAAAGCGAGTGCCCGTGGATTTTTTTTTAAGAATGGCGTGCTCTCTTTTCGTTGTGCCCAGGTGTTGTTTCCCACGTGTGTCAAAAGTACATAACTTTCATTGGTATACACAATTGGCCGACCTTGACTGCGATATTCTGCCATTTTCTTCAAAAACTTTAAACGCCACATTTGTATATCATGACACTCCGTCAAAACTTTACGGTTATTCTCTGTTTTACGCCCCTTGTACCCTAACTTCAGTAACAACTGACGAACAGTTTCTATACAACCTTCAAAGTTATTTTTTTCATTTAATACCGTTCTTATCTTAGCCAACGTTGGAATTTCTTTATGAATGACATGGAAATTTTGGATAGTACTGCGAACAATCGGCTGTTAAATTATCTATTTCTATCTTACTATCCCGCTTTCTTCTTTTCTTCATAGGAGAAGTGAATTTTGATGAAGAGGATGGCAGTCCCATCTCTTCTTTTAATATCCGTTGAACAGTTTTCATAGAAACACCTGTAGCCTTAGCTGCACGCTGTGTAATATCTCGTAAATGAGACAAATCACAGTTAGGTTCCATAACTGATTTCGTAAATTCATACTCTTTACGTAGAAAGTGATAAACGCTAGCTATCATGCTTCGACCCTAAAACAAAACCAAATGGAAATAAGTAACTCATTTTGAAATATTATATAGATAAACTATTTATTGCAAACAAAAAAAATAAATAACAATAGACGACCCTTACAAATTAAATTTACAAAGGCATAAGGGTATTTATTAAAGGCATTAGGTCATAAAGAGTATTTATAAGTGTGGATGTTATTGTAAAAAGTTTAAAAAAAAATTACCTCACTGTGGACAACTCTTCTCCGTTTACTTGCCATGCTGACGTTACTCTCCGAAAAACTTTAGCGCGGACTTAAAAGCACTAGTGACCCGGACGGCGCCGCGATCGTGACTGAGGCTCTTCCGAGGTTACGCACACTAAGATAGCGTGCATGCACACGCCTTACAACATTCATAGCTAAACGGACTTCGTGAAATAGAACATCTGTACGTATAATTTGTCTGTAAACATCGACAGTCATTGAAGAAGCCAAGTTGGGGAGAGTAAATATTGCTCTGTCTTCCCATTTAGACCTGGACGTATGATAAGATGAATGTATAAACTAATCGGTGTAATAAAGCACACTAACTAATTTCAAAAATTCAGAATATCAACCCTAGGTAGTCAGCCCAATTTAGGCAGTTGTTTTCGAAAACGGCGGGAGTGGCTTCCCGTAATTTTCCAATTTTGTGGTCAGGGGGCAGCAAGGAAGAAGTTTGTTATGAAATAGATTCACTTACCGGATGTATTTGCTGCACCATCGAAATAGTTTGCGGCATTCCACCCATGGAAATGGTTTGTGCCACCGAGCCGACGGGCAACGTCTGCTGCATTCCCAGTGTCATACCTGCACACGACCGTTTGGGTATAATAGGAAGAACATTAGGATAATGGTGCGCGAACCGAACTACTAAACTATAGTTAAAGGTTCAAATCCCGCGACGAACAATTTTTAAGTAATGAGCACCACCATTTGTACCTGAGTTATGGATGTATTTAAGTATGTCGATACGAAATAATTCAAGCTATACTTAATAACTAGGCTATGATATTCATATAAGGATAATTATGATAAGCTTAATTGTTGTAAGAATTTATTGTGATTAAAAAAGTGCCTGGAACGCTTGTAATAATTATTTAGCCGAAAGTATTATAATTCATGTGAAAAATCTAGGTCAACTAGAAGTTACTTTATGAAATCGCCGTAAATCTCATAACCAGAGTCTAAGACTAAACAACGCAAGTCTTAATTCATACCTTGTTGCTGATAATGTTGCACCATTTGCTGTGTCTGTTGCTGTTGTTGGTGAAGCATTTGCTGTTGTTGTTGTTGCTGCTGCTGCTGTTGTTGTTGTTGTTGTTGTTGTTGCTGTTGCTGCTGCTGCTGTTGTTGTTGCTGCTGCTGCTGCTGTTGCTAGAGGAATAAAAAAATATTATTGTTTGGATGTAAGGGGGGATGTACGGGGTAAGGGGGCACATCTTCTGCCCTAAGTGCCAACCTCACCTGCCCGTGGTGCACCCTGCTGGACAACGGACGAGGCTCTGGCGACCGAACCGTTGGCGGTATAACCGACTAACGCAGAGCAAAATTTCTCTGGCCAGTTGCGGACAGCAGCGTCACTGGTGCGAGGCTCTGTGCTGCGCTCACCAACCCGCTTGCCCAGCGTGGTGAGTACGGGCATATACCCCCCATGAGTAGAAGACAAAAACCACGGCCCCTAGTTCCCGGCCGCCCTACTATTCTGGGTCACGGCAGCGGCCACGGTTACGGTAGGACACCCCTGTCCCGAAGAATTTCCGGGCTACGGACGGCTGCCACAAACCACTGACCTTGGCAACGTATAACGGACGCAGTCTACGGCTGGATGAAGACCTGGTCGAACTCGAGGAAGAGCTTTAAATCATCAGATGGCATATTCTAGGGTTGTCAGAAGTTCGAAGACAGGGGGAGGACACGATGACCCTTGAATCTGGCCACATTTTGCTTCTTCCGAGAGGGAGACCAACTCTTCCAAGGTGGCGTAGGCGAGAAAGTGGACCTGATTAAGCCCCAATGGTAAGACTAAGAATGAGATAGACTTCATCATGACGGACAAGAAGCATATATTCAGGGATGTCTCTGTGGTAAATAGGTTTAACACCGGTAGCGACCACCGACCGGTTAGAGGCACCCTAAATATTAACATTAAGCTGGAAAGAAGCCGCATGATGAGGTCGGCTCTTCGTCCGACACTGGTCCAGGACGGCCAAGACTCCAAAAAATTCCAGTTGGGGCTCCGAAACCGAATCGCTGCTTTGGAAACTACTGAGGACGTGGACAGGGACCTTGATGGTGTGATTGGAGTCATACGCGAAGTGGGAAACAGGCAATTTAAGGGAAAGCGAGCGTGCCGAGACGCCAAACTTTCGGGCGGGACTTTGAAACTGATGAAACGTCGACGGAAAATGACAGAGGAAGCATTGTCTGACACTAATAAAAAGATCCGGAGATTGGTAAGACGCGACCTCCGCAGCTACAATACTCGCCTCATAGAGGAGGCGGTTGAGCAGAATCGGGGGTCGAAGGTCTTCACTAAAAGACTGGGAAAAAGTCACCTGACAAAGCTGAAAACCTCGGATGGCAGAATCGTCTCATCGGTTCCGGAGGTTCTAGCCGAAATCGAATGCTTTTACGGCCGATTGTACGCATTGCATTCCCTACAGCCGCAGCCCGACGCGAATGATCCAAGAGCCAAGCTTACTGCAACTTCACTGAAGATCTCCCAGACGTGAAGGAGAATGAGATTGAGGTGTCACTCGGACAGCTTAGTAATGGGAAGTCGAAGACGGAATCACATCTGAGCTCTTAAAAGCTGCAGGTCAACCTGTGCTTGGCGAACTTAAAAAGGCTCTTCAACTCCGTCATAGCGAATGGGACAACTCCGGAAGCGTGGAGTGGGGGCGTGGTGGCATTGTTTTTCAGGAAAGGAGACAAAAGTCTCCTGAAAAACTATAGACCAATCACGCTCCTAAGTCACGTTTACAAGCTGTTCTCGAGGGTCATCACAAACCGTCTTTCCGCAAGATTTGACGCTTTCCAGCCACCGGAACAGACTGGGTTTCGCAAAGGTTACAGTACCATAGACCATATTCACACAGTGCGGCAGGTTATACAAAAGTCCGAAGAGTATAACCAGCCCATGTGCCTGGCCTTTGTGGACTATGAGAAAGCCTTCGACTTGGTCGATACCTGGGCCGTTCTGGACTCCTTGCAGCGATGCCAAGTCGATAAGCGGTACGTGAAGGTGCTCAGAAGCCTGTACAGTATGGCATCACTGTCCGTCCAAGTACAAAACCACCGAAAAAAACCCATCTTGCTGCTCCGAGGTTTTAGATAAGGAGATGTTATATCTCCGAAACTGTTCACCAACGCACTGGAGTATCCTCCTATCGTAAAGTAAAGTAAATATTTATTATGTATAAAATCTTAACCCATATACATTTTTATTACGATAATAGATCAATTGCTAAGGTAAATTTACAATTAAAATATCGTACAACATTATTACATATTTATTATTGTGCTTACGCTACTAAATACAATATTACCTAAACTTTGCTACGCAAGGTGTTCGCTTGCGAGGCATGTAGGCATATAGGTCAGGTTCATAGTTCAGGATGTGTTCAAGACGCTGGATTGGAACGGACTGGGCATCATGGTAAATGGCGAATATCTTACGCATCTTCACTTTGCCGATGACATAGTTATTATGGCAGAATCGCTGTAGGATTTGCAAAAATTGCTGCACAGTCTTAATGCTGCCTTGAGACGTGTGGGGCTTGGGATGAATTTGGACAAGACAAAGGTAATGTTCAACGAACATGTCAGCCCGGAACCAATTTCCGTCGAGGGCACTACGCTCGCGGCTGTCCAAGAGTACGTCTACCTTGGACAAGTACTACAGCTCGGTAGAGACAACTTCGAGCGGAAAATCGCCAGAAGAGTGCAGCATGTCTGGGCAGCATTTAGGAAATTGCGTCATATCTTCACGTCGACACTGCCGCAGTGCCTAAAAAGCCAGGTGTTTTACCAATGCGTCCTACCAGTTTTAACCTACGGAGCCGAAACGTGAAAAATGACAGTCAAGTTGGCCCACCGACTACACGTCACTCAGCGTGCTATGGAAAGGTCTATGTTGAGGATCTCATTAGGAGTAAGATTCGGAACGAGGTCATACGACATAAGACTAAGGTGACTGATATTGTCCAAAAATGTAGCAAGCTGAAGTGGCAGTGGGCTGGCCATGTCTGTCGCAGAACCGACGAGAGGTGGAGCAGGAAGGTTCTCCAATGGAGACCACGCTTAGGCAAACGTAGTGTAGGACGCCCCCCGGCTAGATGGACCGATGACCTGAAGAAGGCAGCTGGCAGCGACTGGATGCAAAGGGCGGGAGCTCGTGCGCTGTGGCGCTCTTTGGGGGAGGCCTATGTCCAGCAGAGGACTGCAACAGGCTGATATGAAGATTGTTTGGATTGGTATCTACTAATAGTTAAAGTTGTAATATCAGTAGATAGAACTTTACGGAGTATCCTATTCAGTGTTTAGGACACATTGTAAATATACGCCGACATCACCTCGTTCTTGGTTCACAAACACCCTAAGGGTGTATCAATGCGATCCGGCTAACGCTCGGCGCTCGCAGGTACCCCGGCCTGCGAGCGAGTGTACTGGCAGCACACCACAAACAGGATCAGGCTCCAGCCTGGACCTGTCAGGCCTCGCAGAGGCTATACCCACTGGCACAGAATCTGTGCCACAACCACAACACCAGTGGACTGTAGTCGCCCATAAGCGCCCCTTGAAAAAGGGGAAGGCTGGCTCAGCGGCTCCACCACACAGATACACCCACACATCAAAGCAAGGGCCAAAGGGACAACCGGAACGTAGTCGTCACAACCGGCGCGCGGAAAGGAAAGCCCTAAAGCCTATAACCAAAGCGGCAGCCGACGCAGCAGCGGAAACGCAGCGCGAACCTGCGCCGCCCACCTCCACGGAGGTGGTAGCGGCACAGGCTATACCGGCTCCATCGCCACTACCACCACCACCAGCAGCACAGTAGAAAAGAAGACGAAAGTCGAGAGGTCATCGTAGCCGGAAATCAGCTGCGAGTGCTTCCCCTGCTCCTGAAAAGGAGCAGGCTGGGCCTGGGGATCGCCCTTCAGCTCATCTGAACGAGACTCAGTCACCCAGGGGAGAAGCCAAACGCGCAAAAAACGACACGAGACCAAAGCGGACGATGAGCTACGCAGATGCGAAAAAATCGCATCTGAGAGTAGCGGTAGCCAGACAGAGCAGCTCAAGGAGACTATCAATGATAGTATCCTGCAGGCTGTTCTGTCCCCACCGTCTCCGAGCGCGCAAGATCCGTCCTTTCGCGGCCGTCCCTTTCTTCTGGATGGGGCACTAGCGATGTTGTGTTCCGGATGCGAACGCCCTCGGCTGGCTGGTCGACAGGGTCAAATCCCTACCATCACCCATACCGGGCACCACTCTCGACTGTTATTAAACAGTCAGAGATGAAAAAGAAGCTGAAGGTGGGGCTGCTTGTCCACTCCCGTAGCACTGACGCTGCCACACTGCACCGAGTCCTTTGCGCCTAGAACCCGTGGTACAAAGTCGATTCCTGGCAGTATTACGATATGACGGTGGACAACAAGCCTCATGAGGAGGATTCTAGGGAAAAGTTAGTTCACCTTATCCTGGGAATCCCCGAAGACCAGAAGCAGACCATGGCTGGAGAGAGATCGCCAGGTAGCCCATATGTCCGGCAGTGGCTACATTCGCTTCTTCTCTCCGGAAGAGCCTGTAACAACCGGACCGGAACCAACAGCGACGAGTGAGACCGCAGGGACAACATCCAACCCAGCGGCATCCACCTCAGCTCCCCAACCGGGTATGAGCGAGATGGAGACTAACTCGCCGCTGCACATTGAAGTGAAAACCAGCGACGAAGATGACGTCCTGCGTAGCCCTTAGCTCCCTCAATGTAATACAAACAAACCTCCAGCACAAGCAGATAGCGGCGGCAACTTTACAGAGTGCTGGAGGTCAACAACAAGACTGTCGCTTTGATCCAAGAGCCCTAGATCAGGAATAATAGAGTCTGCGATCTAAATACCATCGGTGGTAAGTTACTGTTCGACACTTCAGTTGAAAAGCCAAGAACCTGCCTAAAAACGTAACAACAACCTTGCTTAACCAATTCTATTCCAGAGACCTCACAACAGTGAAAACATCTACAGTACAACAAACCGTCTTAGTGTTAGCTTCGGTGAATATGCCGAGCGAGGGCGAAATTCCTGCAAAATAACTAGCCCAACTAGTACAACACTGCGAAGCACACGAATGGGACCTGATCATCTCTGCAGACTGCAACGCACATCACCTGCTTTGGGGAAGTAAGGACACAAACAAAAGGGGTAAGTCTTTAGCCGAATACTTACACCAAGCAAACCTGAACAATATAAACAGAGGTTCAGAACCCTCATTCGTAAGCTCAAGGTACCAATCTATCATAGACAGTACTTTGGCAACACACGCGGCGGCAGACCTCATCAAGGGTTGGCATGTATCGCATGAACCGTCCTTCGCAGACCATCGCCGCGTCCGTTTCCTAATACAGTAGACACAAACAGACCCTGTTCCATATCGCAACCCCCGTAAAACAGATAACAAGTCACACAAATCTACTAACCAAGTCGCTAGGTGATATACAACTAACAGACGTAACATAGGTGTTGACGGTAGTATACTACTCAGCTATACATATAGCTACAACATTGATCAGAATACGCTGGCTTTGACAGCGAGAAAAAACACTTGAGGAATTTCATCTTGTCACGTGACGTCCTCGGTAGCTTAGTGGTCAAAGCACTCGCCCGGTATGCGATGGGACGTGGGATCGAGTCCCACCTGAGGTCGATGATTTTTTTCAAGTGTTATTTATCTTCAATTAAACCTTGCATGGAATTGCTAAAAAACAAAAATTTACAATGTTTAAGCATTTCTGATCTTAACCAATAGTCAAATATTTGTAAAAATATTTCTATAGGGTGTTGACGGTAGTATACTACTCAGCTATACATATAGCTACAACATTGATCAGAATACGCTGGCTTTGACAGCGAGAAAAAACACTTGAGGAATTTCATCTTGTCACGTGACGTCCTCGGTAGCTTAGTGGTCAAAGCACTCGCCCGGTAAGCGATGGGACGTGGGATCGAGTCCCACCTGAGGTCGATGATTTTTTTCAAGTGTTATTTATCTTCAATTAAACCTTGCATGGAATTGCTAAAAAACAAAAATTTACAATGTTTAAGCATTTCTGATCTTAACCAATAGTCAAATATTTGTAAAAATATTTCTATAGGGTGTTGACGGTAGTATACTACTCAGCTATACATATAGCTACAACATTGATCAGAATACGCTGGCTTTGACAGCGAGAAAAAACACTTGAGGAATTTCATCTTGTCACGTGACGTCCTCGGTAGGTTAGTGGTCAAAGCACTCGCCCGGTATGCGATGGGACGTGGGTTCGAGTCCCACCTGAGGTCAATGATTTTTTTCAAGTGTTATTTATCTTCAATTAAACCTTGCATGGAATTGCTAAAAAACAAAAATTTACAATGTTTAAGCATTTCTGATCTTAACCAATAGTCAAATATTTGTAAAAATATTTCTATAGGGTGTTGACGGTAGTATACTACTCAGCTATACATATAGCTACAACATTGATCAGAATACGCTGGCTTTGACAGCGAGAAAAAACACTTGAGGAATTTCATCTTGTCACGTGACGTCCTCGGTAGCTTAGTGGTCAAAGCACTCGCCCGGTATGCGATGGGACGTGGGATCGAGTCCCACCTGAGGTCGATGATTTTTTTCAAGTGTTATTTATCTTCAATTAAACCTTGCATGGAATTGCTAAAAAACAAAAATTTACAATGTTTAAGCATTTCTGATCTTAACCAATAGTCAAATATTTGTAAAAATATTTCTATAGGGTGTTGACGGTAGTATACTACTCAGCTATACATATAGCTACAACATTGATCAGAATACGCTGGCTTTGACAGCGAGAAAAAACACTTGAGGAATTTCATCTTGTCACGTGACGTCCTCGGTAGCTTAGTGGTCAAAGCACTCGCCCGGTAAGCGATGGGACGTGGGATCGAGTCCCACCTGAGGTCGATGATTTTTTTCAAGTGTTATTTATCTTCAATTAAACCTTGCATGGAATTGCTAAAAAACAAAAATTTACAATGTTTAAGCATTTCTGATCTTAACCAATAGTCAAATATTTGTAAAAATATTTCTATAGGGTGTTGACGGTAGTATACTACTCAGCTATACATATAGCTACAACATTGATCAGAATACGCTGGCTTTGACAGCGAGAAAAAACACTTGAGGAATTTCATCTTGTCACGTGACGTCCTCGGTAGGTTAGTGGTCAAAGCACTCGCCCGGTATGCGATGGGACGTGGGTTCGAGTCCCACCTGAGGTCAATGATTTTTTTCAAGTGTTATTTATCTTCAATTAAACCTTGCATGGAATTGCTAAAAAACAAAAATTTACAATGTTTAAGCATTTCTGATCTTAACCAATAGTCAAATATTTGTAAAAATATTTCTATAGGGTGTTGACGGTAGTATACTACTCAGCTATACATATAGCTACAACATTGATCAGAATACGCTGGCTTTGACAGCGAGAAAAAACACTTGAGGAATTTCATCTTGTCACGTGACGTCCTCGGTAGCTTAGTGGTCAAAGCACTCGCCCGGTATGCGATGGGACGTGGGATCGAGTCCCACCTGAGGTCGATGATTTTTTTCAAGTGTTATTTATCTTCAATTAAACCTTGCATGGAATTGCTAAAAAACAAAAATTTACAATGTTTAAGCATTTCTGATCTTAACCAATAGTCAAATATTTGTAAAAATATTTCTATAGGGTGTTGACGGTAGTATACTACTCAGCTATACATATAGCTACAACATTGATCAGAATACGCTGGCTTTGACAGCGAGAAAAAACACTTGAGGAATTTCATCTTGTCACGTGACATCCTCGGTAGCTTAGTGGTCAAAGCACTCGCCCGGTATGCGATGGGACGTGGGTTCGAGTCCCACCTGAGGTCGATGATTTTTTTCAAATGTTATTTATCTTCAATCAAACCTTGCATGGAATTGCTAAAAAACAAAAATTTACAAGTTACCTCTACTACAATTACTTAAATTATTTAACACAGACCTCTCATTATCAACTCAGGCGAAATATCTGAGCGTTATCCTTGATAACAAACTAAATTGGGCAGGTCATATCTATACAAAAATAAAGAAGGCCTGTATAGCCTTTTGTCAATGAGACTAGTTGGTAAAAGTTGGTGTCTCAAGCCAAAAATCACACTTTGGCTATACACATCAGTTATCAGATCTTCTATAACTTATGGATCAGTTGTATGGTGGCCCAGAACACAACTGACCACAGTGAAAACAAAACTCTAGAGTCTACAGCGCCTAGCGAGCGTAGCAACTACTGGATGCATGAGAACCACCCCATCAGCCGCGCTCGAGTTCCTCTTAAACTTGAGACCGCTAGATCTCATCATACAGAAGGAAGCACAGTCAGCCGCCTTGAGAATAAGAGCAAACGGACTATGGAAACAAAACATAGAAACAACACACTCAAAAGTTTTGCAGGAGGTCCTGAAGGAATTACCACTCCTCAAGGCGCCCATGGACAGAACTCCGTGTCCACACGTCTTCGATCGAAGATACAATATCCAACTCACAGAAGAACCAAAAGATAACTCTGGCATCAATGAAGTTAAGATATACACATACGGCTCAAAAACGGCACATGGTACCGGAGCCGGCGTCTTCTCGAATGATTTAAACATAAAGATATCAACCACACTAGACAGGTGAAACTCCATCTTTCAGGCAGAATACATTGGTATAACCAAAGCGGCACAGGCGGTTGCAGCCAGAGACGTCCGAGATCTTGGCATAAAAATTGTCTCGGATAGTGCATCCGTACTCCAAGGCCTACAAAACAACGTCGTAACCTCCGCCCTTATACTAGAGAGTCACAATTAGGGCATGCACCCGGGTTTTCCCGTTTCTCAAATAACCGGGAAAACCCGGGTATTTCGAGCTTTGACAAGGACCGGTTTTTAAGAATCTAAACCGGGTTTACCCGGTTTTAGATGAGGCAAAATAGAATGTGTTTATATTTCGTCACACAAAACATTAGACCAATTAAGCATTTTATATGGGGTATGATTTAAGCTGTCACCAATTAAAGTCGTTTTCTGTTTCCTTAATAATAGAGTTTGCTCCCAAAATAATAGATTTGTCACCAAAATCTAGTCACCAAACAATATAAAATCAGTTCCACTAAAAAATCACCTAAAATCATGGAGATATAGGGTCTAGTATCAAATTAATATTTTTGAATGTATTTCAATAGGTTTTGTCTTAAGTATTGAAGCAAATTAATTTAAAGTGATCACCAATAAATCATATTTTTGTCGCTAGAAAATTTAAAACAGTTAAAAAAAAATTGAAGTTATTATCGTCATCGTTTCAACGAAAACAGGCTACCTACTACTTTACTGGACATATGCCTCCCCCAAGGATCCTAATTCCTACAGGTAAAAGCAGTATTTCGATTAAATTTCGCGCATCGTATGATCTTAGTTACTTACGACCCATCGCTTAGGTCTGATTGGTCAATTTTTAAAAGCGCGCCAATTTGGCCCCACCTATTTGTTATTTCACACACTATTGGACCATTAAGAAAAAAAAAATTGTTTTTTATTCAAATTTACAATTGATGTATTAAATTGGTAACGAACAATATTATTTTTATAACTCAATGAAATAAAATGTTACCATTACCTCTGTATTGGTGACAAAATAACAAATTAAAGGAAATCGCAGTCTGGGATCTAAAATCGATTATTATCGATATTTGGTGACAGATCTACCATTTTGAGGACAAACCTATTATTTAAATAACAAAACTATTATTATGAGAACGAAGTTTATATTCAATCAATGCACTACAATTTCTTTGGTGATCCATCTTTTATTTTAAACATATATTAACATTAATTTGGTGATTCGTAGTGATTTAATACTCCTTGATTCATACTTGGGAACACATTTATTTATCTGAGAACGAAAATATTTCGTGGCGATAGATCTAATTATTTCGTGATACAACTTGATGACAAATATAAATTTTGGTGACAGAAAATATAGTTCCCTTTTATATGTCCATATTTTAACGTGTACGCGTGTGTATCTGTGGCATCGTAGCGTCCAAGCGAATATACCGATTTTGACGTTATTTTTTTTTTGTTTGAAAGCTATATTTTATGAAGAACTGATCAGTTGTTTAAAGGTTTTTAGCTCATTTTCTTTTCGATAAAAGGATGATTAGTTCATTGCAAGCTTTCACAGATCCGTTTGATGTCAAATTTAATGCAATGTTACTTTAGTAGTATTCCCAAGACATGAAAACATTAAGCTGATGCTGCAGCTTCAAAGAATCTACGAGATTTCCCAACTATTCAGCAAATTAAAGCAGATAAAGCGTGTTTAGGCTCATAGGAATAGTCTCAACGTGTAGGTGTCAGATGAAAATCGAGACCTTAAGCTGATGATGCACATCAAGAAGTCTGAGCGATTTCCAACTCCTTAGAAATTTGCAGCATATACAGAGCGTTTGAGCTTATAAGTATAGTGTTCAGGTGTTAGTTAAATATTGATCGAGACCTTGAGTTGATGCTGCACATCAATAAGACTGCTGGGTTCTCAACCCCTTGGCAACATACAGATTATATGGCATATTGGGGCTCATCAGAATAGTCTCAATGAATAGGTGTTAGGTAAACGATTATCGAGACTTTAAGCTGATGCTGCACATCAAAAAGACTGCTTCTCAACTCCTCGGCAATTTACATAGGAAATAGCATATTTGGGCTTATAATAATAGTCTCAATGAGTAGGTGGTGGATAGATGATGATTCAGATTTTGAGCTTATGCTGCATGCATATTAAGTAGTCTGCGGTATTCCCAACATCTAGGCAACTTTCAGCCGATATAGCGAATTTGGGCTCTTGTGGATGGTGGTTATAGGTGAATGTCAGATAGATGATGACTGAGCCGTTAGGGTTAGTCATTTATAAGTATTAATCATCATCATCATCATCATATCAGCCACAGGAGGTCCACTGCTGAACATAGGCCTCCCCCAGACTTCTGTCATCGGGGGGTTGTTGCCATACTCGCCACGCTTGACAGGCGGGTTGGCGAGCGCAGTTTTTTATATTATTTCGGACGCAGACGCTAAAAAGTCTTAAATAAAAATAAAATTTAAATATAAAAAAAACAACTTAAAAAAGCAACATATAAAACTACACTGGCCTGCAAAAGTAAGAACCACACTTAAAATTCCTGGTTCTCCTAAATTTTACATCATCATAACATTCATAGATAATTTTAACAGCTTTTTATAAAGGTATAGTTTGTTATACAGTAATAATGTTTATAACTTAAAAATAAAATAAAACCAAAAAATGGCAATTATTAGCTTACTGAAAATAAACTCAACAACAAAAACAACATTCCTAAGTAAGTTTATTCACATTTTACCGCTTTATTTACTTGCCATGCTGGAAACGAGGTTTTGGAAGCGGTGTTGGGGTATGTTTTCTGATTCTTCAATCAGGGCCTGTTTCAGGCCGCTGAGGGTGGTTAGAGGTAGTCTGCGGCTTTTGACGAGTCTCACGAGCTCATCCAAGTCGTGCTCGATGAGATTGAGATCAGAACTTCTTGATGGCCAAACCATCATGTTGATACCGACCACCTGAATGTACTGTTGTACGATCTGAGCGGTGTGTGGCCGGGCGCATTCTTGGATCAACTTTGATACTTCATCCATATTGACTAAATATGGCCGAGTATGCTCATTAAGGATCTATTGAGCATATCTTAGTATAGTCAAGGTGCTATTTTCTATAGCCAGTAGCTCTGTGCGACCTACTGAAGAGATTAAGCCCATACGTGTTCAGAGCCTCCACCGTATTGGACTCTTCTTCGAAGCGGGCTTGAATGTATCGCTCACCAGGCCGTCTGTAAACTCTTCGCCTTCCATCAGAAGTGTAAAGTGAGAATCGAGTCTCAACTGTGAACAATACTCTTGCCCATTCGTCTTCACCCCACTGTACTTGTTCACGGGCATAGCGCAGTCTTGTTACTCGATGCGCTCTCTCGAGTTTAGGGCCACTTGCTTGCCTTTGGGATTTCAGGTTTGCTTCATACAATGTTCTTCTCACTGAACTGTCACTATAGTAGCCTTTCCGGGTCTGAAAAAGCTGTTGCTGGACTTTGACTGCATAGAGGTGGCGATTTATGAACACAGTGGAAACAATATAGCGGTCTTCTCGGGTACTGGTGCATCTGGGTCTACCATTACCATCGAATATGAGTTTTTCTAGAAAAAAATTAAATTCTCTTTCTAATACTTTTTATTTCAAACATCTATCTAGGTTACTTTAGAAGCTGTTGCAATTTTAAAAGTGTGGTACTTACTTTTGCAGGCCAGTGTATTTGTTTACTTTGTCTTTATTACAAGAAATTGTATGTTACCTAATAATACTAGGTAACTAACATTTCTTGTAATAAAGTTTATAGATTGATTTCTTGCAATAGTGACTATAAAATGCCATTTGTAGTCTGATTGTAACATTAATTATGAACGATTAATAAGATTTAATTTGAAACTTGTTTTATTACAAATAATAGTTCCTTAATATGGATATAATGAAGTAATAACTACAAGATTAGAAAAAAATCATTGCAAGAGAAGAAAACCGGGTAAAACCCTGGTACCCGGTTCTCACCTGGCCAAAGCCCGGGTTTCAAAATAAGAAACCAAGACCGGGTTTTGCATGCCCTAGTCAAAATGCACTACAATACATTGCGAACACGAACAGAGTAGTTCTGCAAGGGATCAAGGGACTCAGCAACTCACTGGGAAATGACACTGCAGATGAGTTGGCCAAAAGAGGATCGAAGGTAGTAGTCCATGGACCGGAACCACTACTGCCGATACCTCAGGTCCAAATTAAAGCGTGGCTGCGTGAAAGAACCAGAGAAACACACTATACCGAATGGATATGAACAGTGCAGGATGCAGGCAAACAAAAGATGCAATTCCGGTAGCATCAAAAAAGCTTGCCCGCAGCCTCATCAGACTAAAGAGGGACGAACTTCGGAAGGTTGTAGATATTATAACCGGTCATTGTTCTCTAAACAGGCACCTATTCAACATAGGAGTAACAGACAGCCCCACACGCAGAGGATGCATGGAGGCAGAGGAAACGCCGCAGCACGTGCTCATGGAGTGCGAGAGTGTGGCAGAACAACGGGCACGGATCCTCCAATCACCAGGATCACTCTCGGAAGCCTTCAAGAGCCTGAAAGGTCTACTGACTGTAGGGGAGGGACACAGCACGCACAATGTCCCAATCAAAAGGCTAAGTGCGGATACCTCCCAGCTAAACTAACTAACTAACTAAGGGTGTATCAAAACGAGGGTAAAATTACTCTTTATAAAGCACACCGTGATTATTTCATTTTTCATTCGTAAAGTTCAAAGTTTGGTGGCTCCTTTAAAGGTTCAAAATGTTGTTATCTTACGAGTACTTGTTGTTGTAGCATGGCCTGTTGCTGGATGGACTTGTTGACCGCCTGCTTGTCCTGCAAAGTCGTGATCTGCGCCATCTGCCCGCTCGAGTTCATCACCAAAAGTCTGGAATAGACCGACTTTTTAGTATTAAGAAAAAAGTTTAGCGCCGAAATCTATTGCAAATCACAAACTTTAGTTGTTCGCTTGTTGTTAAGAAACACGTCGTCTTTGCAGATGTGCGTTGCTGGCAAAGACACGCAAACCAACCAACCAATTTTTTCTCGATTTATATTGATCTCTATACTTTTGACATAAAATCGTTTCAATAGCCTTTGATTTGTTGGACTGGTTGAACCGCCGAATATTTAGTTCCTTCTGAAATACGTACTTTTCATTTGATAGAATAAAGAGAGGAAAACATAATGTACTAACTCATGCGATTGGGATAATAAAAAAATGTTACTTCTGCATTCACATGGTATGCTTGTGATATAAAAGAAAATTTAGGATTCTACAAGTCATCAATGGATTTTAGAGGTTTTTTGTCAGTACAAGCCAGGCCAGCCAAGAACAGAAGAAGATCCATGAACCGCCTTTAGTTTACGCATTTTCTGACGCACAAGGTAAATCTACATACAATCTAGATCTTGCATATTTTCAGTATATTATTATAATACTAACTGTTGTTTAGGTTGTTGCATTTGGTGCTGCATCTTGTTGGTTTGGTTGGCGGCGTCTTGCTTGGAGGCGGGTGCGGGCGACCTCATTCCGGGTTTGCCTCGATGTTTTGCCTGCACATGAAAATTATTGAACTTGTACAAATTACAAATCAGTGTCTGTGATTTAAAAATAAATGCAATAAAAAATGATTAAACAGGGTGTATTTTTGAACTAAAGAAAATTTGCAGATTTCAATGTTAGCATCGAAATTTAAATCGGATATTAGCAAAATCCGAACGGTCTTTTTTTCTCCGGTCCACACTTTTACCGGCCTACTGATTCGATTTAACGGAATTTAGACGTGTAGAGGTGTGGTAAAAAACAGGGTAAGAATAATTATTATAAGACTATAAACTTATAAAATAGTATTACAATATCGTTTGCTTAAAATGAGATAAGATCCATCCATAAAGAATAGATACTCAAATCTTTTTCGCTTGTACCAAATCACCGCCAATGTAAAGCAGAGATACTTGTGTTGGAGTTTTACTGTTTCTGATTGTTACTTAATAAATTCAGGGTACAGGAATAGAGTCTATAGTCTAATAACCGGGTTATTTTAGTACAAGATTAAGACATCAATCTGTCTCTGTCATCGTCCTACAAACTGACAGCTACAGAATGATGTTTAATGCCATATTAGTGGATAGTTCGAGATTAAATTCGCTAATCCTGAGATGCGCAAGTGAGCCTTAGGGACGTAGGTCTTCCTCTAATTATTTTCCGGGAGTGCTTCCCCTGGTGGCCAGCATCTAGATACTAGTATCTCCACCTGGTTCTGCTGATTGGCGCTGGTCTGCGTGGAGACGGACGAGGCGGGCCGGATGCCGCCAGACGGCAGGATGTTGGACAACGGCCGCGGCGCTTTGCCCAGCGCATCCGACGACGCGCGCGGCTTCACGGTTATGCCGGTTGCGCATGACACGCTCACGTCTGTACGACAATAATCACATTTTAATATTATGCATGCAAATGTTTGTGAGCGGCTGAACGATTTGGATGAAATTTTGCTCACATGTAGAATATGTTCCGGATTAAGGATACTTTTTATCCCGATTATATGTTATCATGGGATATAATATGTTATAGAGATGGTGAATATATCTACACTAGCGGAACATAAAAAAAGGTTTGATATCAGTATCATATAAGGTTGCTGGCTGGTTTATACGTCATTTAATTTAAAAAGCAATAATTTCAAATTAAGAAAACAACTGAACATCACATTTTATGCAATTGTTTTAATTTTATTCAAATACACCTTATCTGGAGCGAACTTCGAGTATTTCTTCCTTCTGAGTTTGATTTAAAATTTCATTGAAATACTGTTTTTTGTTAGTTTTTTTTTAATAACGCATCTTTTTGGAGTTGAGGACTGAATTATGCCTGACTTAGCCCCAACGGAGATTGCCAGGGCACTCGAAATGCGAAGAAATGGTCAAACCTACAGAGTGATATCCAGAGATCTTCGTCGACCAGTTTCAACGATCCATCGCAGTATCCAACGGTTCAGGGAGACCGGTACTTATGTGAGAAGAGCAGGACAAGGCAGAAAAAGACGCACTTCGAGTAGGGATGATCGTTTCATTCGGCTTCGTGTACGTAGGAACCCCCGTTTGACGGCCGTCCAAGCCCGACATGAGTTAGAAGCAGTGCGGGGTGTAACCGTAAGTGAGCGTACGGTACGAAGAAGGTTTGAAGAAGCTGGTTTGGGTTCATTTGTGCCCGCAAAGGCTCCAAGGCTCGAAGTAAATCATCGTAGATACAGGTTCACTTTTGCTCAGGAACATCGAATTTGGAACGCGAACCAATGGAGTAAGGTATTGTTTAGTGATGAGTGCAGAATTCTCTTAAATCAAATTGACGGCAGGCAAAGAATATACAGACGCAAAGGAGAACGATACATTTAGACAAATTTTGAAACTACAGTTGCATACGGTGGTGGATCAATAATGGTTTGGGCGGGCATTTGTTTGGGAGCTCGCACAGACTTGGTAGTGATTGACAGAGGGAGTCTGACTGCAGACCGCTATATCAGAGAAGTTTTAGAAGAAAATGTCGTACCGTTTTCCCCATATATCGGTGACGATTTTGTTTTTATGCAGGATAATGCTCGGCCGCATACCGCTCGGGTAACTCAAGCATATCTTAATGATATGAATATCACTGTTATGGAGTGGCCGGCGAGATCACCGGATATAAACCCAATAGAGCACGTTTGGGACTTGCTGAAAAGAAAAGTTAAGTCCAGAATTCCAGCTCCTGCCAACGTGGGTGAACTGCGAATCGCGGTAGTTGAGGAATGGCGGAGACTATCCCAGGAGACCATCGATAACATCATTCTCAGTATGCCTAGACGGGTAGAAACTTTAATAAGAGCACGTGGAGGAGATACGCGATATTAATCACCATTTTTCTAATTTAATAAATTGATATTTTAATATCAATTTTCACTTTTCCCGGTTACATAAAAAGTTCAAAAATGTACCATTTTTCACAAAAAGCCTTTACTCGCAAAATGTGTTCCTAATGTGATCTCATTTTAATTAAAACAAATTAAACTTTAAATAACAAAAGAAGTGTAGTGAGTAGATTTTAAAATAAAACCATATTTTTCTTAATTATGGACTTTTTTTTGTGTTCCGCTAAATATGCCGGTGTGTGTATTATCGGTTAAATTTAACTAATAAAAAATAATATCACATTTATTTAATAAATATTATTAACCTTATTGTATAAAAATATTCATTCGAGCCGTTGATAATTAAACGCAACTAATATTTTTATTCGTATAGATAAATCTAACCGATTGATAAAATTATTTTTCAACCAATAACGCCACCACTAATATGTTATATACCAAACATTCTGTAGTTAACGCAAACGAAGTTGCAGGCACAGCTAGTTATTTAATGAATATCAATATATGTTATCCACATAGAGAGAGGCTCTTCTATGTTTTGAAAAAAACTTGCACAGCTTTTTTAACTCTATGTATATCAACCCATTTTTTTAAAGATAGCGGGCTTGATTATTTTTTTTACAACTTTCGTTTCGTTCTATTCGTTTCGAAATCAAAACTGTGGAAAGTGGCACATCAATTGACACAGTATAATATGGTTTAACATGCACATAAATTTAATACAGAAGCGTAAGCGGTAACATATAACAAAGATTTGCATTATTCTTCATTTAGACTAATGCTATTTCGCCCATGCAAAAAATCGTACATTTCGCTTTGCTTACAATAAAATATGTAGTACAATACCCAATAAATACAAAAAATGGTTAATTGTCCAAAAAATTATGATTTTAAATAACGATATACAGCTAGATAGTTCAGAGGAACCCAACTTCTTTGCATTTACAACGACATAAATAAACATAATACTGTTAACCTAAGGGACGTCAAATTTTAATATTAACAGTCAATCAGCGTCAAAAAGATAAGTCTGACAAAAAATCCCCTATGATTAAAGATAGATTAACTTTAAACTAGGACTAAACAATAGCCAAACATTTCAATATGTCGACACCCTAGACACGTATCGACAATGGTGACATACAATATAAATTGATCGGCTAATCTTTAGTCGTAATTTTAAACCTAGTCACATTTTAGTTTATATATAAAAAAAGAAATATACTTACTAGCATGCTGTACGTTGTTCTGCGGTGAGTGCTGAATAAACATCGACGGCGGCGCGTCAGGCTGGGTGCCTCTAATGAAGATGGGGTTGTGAGTGAGAAGCCCCCCGGTGGGCAGGGTCCCGGCTTGGAGGCCCCCGGTCCACACCTGCGGCAGGGCCCCGGACAGCTGCCACGGGGCGAACTGCATCGTCTGCCCACCAGCCTAAGGACCACACCGAGTTTGATTACATAAGATATCAATAGCTGTGTCGGGAGTCGCGAATCGATAGCCGCGATAAAGTATTAATTAAGGTTCAAATTATAGTGCACAATGTAATGATGGTGCAACGAGATCATATTATCGTCTTTTTCTCTTTAATGATTCTGTCTGATGTCGCTTTAACTTTTAAAGTGGTCAATCATATTATAGAGGCAGTGGTGATAAAATAAATATATATATAATATCCCATCATTAAAAAAAGTTTTTTATGAAAAGGATTGAGTTTCAATCAAATTTTTATGTAAAACTTAAAATAATACACCGTACTACGCGGGCTTGCATTTCTAAGCAGAGGATTTTAATTACAAGGTATCTTCGAATACGAAATGATTCACGGATGCGATAAATTCATTTACAAGTTGTATTGGATTCACATAGTTCTCTATTTTGAAGGCATATCATAAGAGTCAATAGTATACTAGAACTTATCTTGCTTGACTGTTAGCCAGTATAGATATTGTTTTATACCACTTATCAAAATACTGGAATTGACCAGTTTTTTTATTATTTTATTGTTATTATGTAAATAAGTAAACATTTTATTGTTTTAAACTTTCATGGTCACTAACGGAGTAACTCCGTGATCATGGCGCTTGCAATAGTGCCGAAATATCGGGAACTCAAAAATAAGGTACATGGTAGCAATCCCGTAACAAACTATTCTAAGTAAACATTTCTTCAAAAATAACTTGATAAGTTAAATTGGCTAAAACACTAGGAGTTACATAGTAAGTGCAGTGGTTTAAGTTTTATAGCTAAAAATAAATAAAAGTTCGCTTAGGGTAGCTGCGCATTGCATAATAATTATTCGCATATAGCAAAAACCAAAACAATAAACACACAAACATATAAACGTTAAAGTCTCTGAGAATCAATAAAAATAAATACAAGAAAGAAATTAAGTATATTTTGGCCAGTAGAACTCATTTAAAGTAACAGTTCAAATGTCAAGTTGCTATTTTGCATTACGAATCCGAGTTTATATGAATTAGATTATTACTAATAAATAAAAAATAGTTGGAATTTATATTAAGCATTTCCGAATTTCTAGTTTACACGTTTCTGTTTAGAAAAGCTATAACAGGCAAGACGCATGGACGTTTTGCCTATTATTGCCTTTCTAAACAGAAACGTGACGGGTGACGGAACTTTGGCTTTAACGATAACCACAATCCAATAATCTGTTCGTTTGCTTAATAAAATAGTATTCAAATACAGATGACGTAGTGCGAGTTATAATCGATACTATTTGACGAATGCGTAAACATGGATTTCCATAGAATTTTAGTTACATTTACCACACCAGATGGCGTCATTCCTAATATAACATCGTTTCCGTACTTGTCAGTTAGTATCGATGTATTCGTTTTATGCCCTGAGATAAAGCACAAACCTGCAACGGGCTAATGATTTGCGCCTGCGCCGGCTGCTGAGCGCTAAGCACCGGCTGCGACACCTGGACGCACTGCGCTTGCACCGGGACGGTCTGGCCGCCGCCGCCGGCTGACGTGCCCACCTTCGCACCCGTCATCTTGCTGCCACTCATCACCTGTCAAACATGCTACAATTTCAAAAACAATCTTATAAAATATTTTATTGGTATTTTCTTATAGGAAAAATGGAACGAAAGATTACTTTGAATTCTAGAATACGGAGGAATAAAAACAAACGTGTTTCTAAACATCTTATTTTTACGTATTATAATTATTATCAACAGGCAATATTTGTTAAATTTTTATTTTTTAAATTATATACAACAGTGATTCATCTCTTAAGGCCCTCGTCTACCTATGCAAAATTCAGAATTCGAATTTGAGTACCCCGTTGAGGCAGCACCCCCTCTGTATTTACACGAACGTTTAATTATTTTTTTAAATAAGTTTACGGCTTGGATAATGTCCATACGGACAATTTCTTATGACTGTGATCAATTTCATATCTACATGAAACGTGAAGTGAATGTTGCTCTTCTTTAAGTAAAAATTATTTCTATCTAAGCACTAAGTCGGACATCTATTTTTTTTTTTACTATCTATTGTTGGTCTTTTACCTGATAATAATATTAATTTAGGGAATTACATCACTGAACATAATCACTACGTTGCAATAACAAATTGCTACATTATAAGAAACTTGGGATTTCTTACTAGTAATTTTGACGAAATTTAGTATTAACTGCTACTCTCTTATTAATCGGTTTGTGTATTTTTTAATATTGTATTATTAAAATGGTGTTTAATATTGTTGCTGCTTTTTATTCTTATAAAAAAAAATTATTGCAGGAGGCCCCTGTTAAATATAAATAGTAAATTGGTTCGAAACCTATACATAACTGTTAAGCGACACGCACACGCATTCTAGATTTAGTCTTATCATAATTCAAAACAATAGTCCTATAACTTCTGGTATAACCTTAGTGAGAAAATATTGTAGAAATAAAGCAGGTGCTGCAAGCACCTATAATGTAATGATGATTAAGGCTTTGTTATTAACATTAACGAAATCCTTCTTTGGTTAGAGTGAAAACCGACAGCGATCATCGAATGGTTAGAGGCACATTAAACATCAACGTCAAGATAGAAAGGTCTCGTTTAATGAAGTCTACGCTCTGACCCTCATTAACTGCTCCGAAAGTTTTCAGCTTGAGCTGTCAAATCGCTTTGAATGCCTAGAGTACTGCGAGTCAGTGAACGAGATTAACAACAGGTTTGTAGAAACTGCCCAGGCGGTCGGGTCAAATTTCTTTAAGCCCCGTCGAAGAGAAAGACCGCAAAAACTTACCCGCCACACCCTCAAACTCATGGCAGAGCGGCGTTCAATGGCACTGCAGTCCTCCGTTGATGCCAAGGTATATCGGCAGCTCAAAAGACGGATATGGAAGTTCTTGCAAGATGATATCCGCAACTTTAATACGAACAATTTTAAAGAGAAAGAGCTCCAAAATGTTTGCAAGAGACATGTCTATTGGGCAAAACCAGCTGACGAAGCTGAAGAAGATGGTAGTATAACGTCGACAAAAGCTGAAATTTTGAGGAATATTGAAAATATCTAATAGCAGTTATTACACCTCGGTCAGTAAACCTGTTAGAAGCTCAGCCTCAGATCCCAGAGCTAAGCTGACCCAACACGTAACCTAAGATATCCCGGACATTAGCCAACAACAAGGACACCGGGTGATGATTGAAATACAACAGGATTCTGAAAGCGGGTGGAACAACGATATTAAAGGTCCTTCAGAAACTCTTTAACTCCGCCTTGCTCGAGGGAATAACGCCGGAGGCATGGAACAAAGGTGTGGTGGCGCTCTTGAAAAATTACAGTGTCAAATCGATTAGGGAGGCTACCCATCTAGCAGGTTTTCGAAAAGGCTTTAGTACTATTTACCACATCCATACGATGCGACAAGTTAAACAGAAGAACGAAGAGTATAATTTGCCACTAGGCTTGAAGTTGATGCCATCCGCTGATATGCATAAAAATATTATGACATTAAAAGTTCTGCGATACAAGGTAGACCCCTCTGCTCCTGTACTAGGTGGCGTTTTTATATAAACACTTCAGCACCTCGATGTACCGATAGTCAAAAGGGTACCGCTGGAGAGACTGTAGCACTGACATTATATTGGCAAGGGGTCTACTTGTATCGCAACTTTTAATGTCATAATATTTTAAGCATATCAGCGGATGGCATCAACTTCATTTCGCAGAAATCATTTTGCACCCACTCATTTATTAGACGTTCAAACCTCATAATCGCGTAAGCCAGCATCATCTTTGGGCATAAATTTACTTTCCAGAACCAGCATAATGAAAAAACAGAAACATCATGAAGCAGAAAGTTCACAGCCATAATCGTCTTCTGGCATACATTTCATATCCTTAGTACCTAATTGAAAAACTCATTAAGTTTTTTAATATGTTTTATTTATAGCTAAAGGTTTTTTATGCCTAATAACATCCTGCCATCTTAAAAGTATTCGATTTTGAATTCGGAGAGGTAAAGATTCGGCCAAACCATAATTATGCTAATGAAAATTATGCCTTAATAATTTTTGTTTAAAGATAATTATGCCTAGTGTGTTATACGAAATGAATTTCGAAGCAACAAATTTCTGCTAGATAGAGGGAACCCGGAGCAGAGCAAAAAAAGCTATTCCTCTGCAGCAAGGCGTAAGGCAGGGCGGTGTTACCTCTCCGAAACTGTTCACCGCATGGCCGCAACTGTGCCGCATTGGAAGACGCATTTAAACTCCTGGGATTGGAAGGATTCAGCTTTAACATTAATGGTGAATACATTTCTCATCTTTGGTTTGCCGACGGGGTTCATAAACTTTTTGGTCGAAAATTATAACCCATAACAAAATTCCCATAATCATCACTTGTCATAATAATCAAATCTCCGAATCGATGTCATTGTCTAATAGTCATTTGCCCAAAAATTATAACGTCATAATGTTCATTTCTATAAATATAAAATCTCATATTTTTGTTATTCATAAACATATTTGTAATAAATATCTTTTAACATAAGTAGTGAAATTTCAAATATACACATATCATTAAAAAAAAATTCTATAAACTGATATCAAAATCCGAATCAGACCATTTATATACATATAATTTAACACATAGAACACCAAATGTATGTTTACTTTTAATTTTGACTCAACCCTACTATCCTAGGACTAATCAACCCAAATTTAGTAGGAATAATTTTTCATACCCGGTTCTTTGGTTAGTGCTGAATAATCGAAAAATCCCGGGATTTCCTAGTTACATAAACAACATTTAAATTTGACAACTAATGATAAACAATCTTCAACAAAAATATTAACTGTACAAAGATATGTTCAAAATAAAATTCAGAAACTTGTGATGCTAAATTAAATTAAAGTACAGCAACTTTTACGATTATGCGTACTCTTGACATGCAAACTGTCATTTAACTGACACCTTGTCTGTCTAATGGAACGAGAGAAAGAGAACTACCGTACGAGAGAGAGGTGAAATAGCAACGAGCTACAGGACACACGTCCGAACGCTGCGAAATTGCAGCGAGACTGAAGAAATTTTCATGGCGATTTCTCGCCGATAAATTTTGGTTTGGTAAATGTATTTCAAATAGTTTTCTGTATACAATTTTTTATTCATTTGACTCAGTAATAGTTCTTTTGTACGTAGTTTAAGTTTTATTCCGATAAATGATGATTTACAATAGATACAAACCATTTTAGAAGTGGTTAAATCCATAAAATTTGCACTATTTAAAGCTCCTGGATTAGGGAAATTAAACAAATTTTCAAAAAAGCGGCTAGATAAGATTAATGTAAAGGACTTTAAGAATAGTCTTATCTGAATACATTTCTTGTTTTGGTTCGATCTTTTGCGTTCTGGGAGCCGGAATGAGACCTTCAACGCGAAGCGCGTAAACATAGGTACGTTTGCAGCCTAATTAAGATATTAAAAATAGGATCAAAGTAAATAAATTATAAGTAATTTAAAAGACTGAATCCCAGACTATGGATTAACGTTATGTCTATATTTTTTTTGTTTTTATAATAACTTAAAAATGAAGTTTTAAATTAATAATTCTGTCGGAACACTGTTTGACAGAGAGACTAGGGCCTTAAGGTCTATTGTATGGATGCCGCTGAAAAATATTGTTTGACGTTATATAATACGGATACGGAACAGCGGAAGTAAAGGCTGACGCACACCAAATAGGTGTCGCAGACGTGGTGCATTGCGTCTGCGTGCGTCAGGATTTGTATTATATGAATTTGTACGCGTAGGTTCACACCGACGGTGTCGCAAATGCATTGCGATGCGTTTGTATGCGTCAGTCGCACAGCAGTCCGCGAGCTACAAACCGAAAGTGAGCGGAATGGCAACGTCGCACACGCGCTCCGGCATGATGACGTTGTTTTCCATAGGATGTCTTAGTTGAGGCCACACCGCGGGGACGCATACGTTTGCGTGCAGCTGCGACACCGGCTGCGGCACTTCAGTTGTAAATATTTACAAATTTAAAGTTACTAAGGATCATGGATTTTGAAATACGCAAAAAGTTCATCAATATAGTACGCAAATACAAATGTGTATATGATCCACAGGAGAAAAATTATAAGCACCGCTCAAATAACTTATTTGATCCGAAACGAACACACGGTGTCGCAGACGCACGGTGTCGCAGATGCATCGCAACGCGCTGCGTTGCGTGTGCGATGCCGTGGTACCGGTGTGAATTGCTTCAAGACGCAGCGTGTCGCAGATGCAAAGCATCGTGCTGCAGACCCAACCGGTGTGCGGTAGTCTTAAAACTATTTATTGAATTAACTAAATTGTGTTTTCAGAACAGTAATTTGATTATTCGAAGTTTCAAAGTTACGAGAATGTGTTTATTTTTGTTTAACGAAATATTTATACCATAGTCAAACAAAAATGAAGATGTACTTACAATGTAAAATTGACTAAATTTGTTTACCTTGTGCATTTCAGCCGGCTTCTGCTGCTGCCCAATCCCAGACACGGTAGACTGCGAGTGCGCAGGCAGAATGTTTTGCTGCGAGTTGATTACGCCTAAGGGGCTAAACACGAATGTCTGGTTCTGAGTCGTGGGTATCGCCGGAATCGTGGTATACCCAGGGAAGGGCGCTGCCGATAAAACATCGCACTTAGTACACGCCATTTCAGGACACAAATCATCAAGTGATAAGCCTTGCATATAGCCTTGCATATAGTTAAACATATACCTACCTACATCTACATACAGCAAATCTAAATTGACAGTGTACTTTGAATAATAGTGACTGAGAGAAAACAAAATTAATCATAAACGATCTAAGAAGATCACGTTAAAAAATTCAAAAAGCCAAACGTGAAGCGAACAACTTTATTGAATTTCCAAGTGAACATGAATTTCTAAAAGAGACCGCACATAAAAATATTTAAATGTATTCTGTAATAATGGATGCGTATAAATTATATTTAGAAATAGATTATTATGTGTGGTCTCGTGTGGCTACTCGATGTAGGCAGCATGATACACAATGCGCTCGTCACGTGGGCCGGGCGCGGAGAGAAAGTTGCGAGCGAGCGGCCCACTTCACAGAGCTGTCTGCATTGAAAGCCGAAATAATAAAAAAGCTGCACTTACAATGAAAAACAATGTGAAACTAATAATATTTCAAAAAGCATTCGCCTGCGTGTTTTCTATTATCCGCTAAAAGTTTCTCCAAAAAAAAGCTTGATAGTCTCAGTCGAAATGCCAATTAAAATATACCGCTTCAAATAAATTTAACCAATATATAATTCCCGAAATAAAATTACATTCACATCGTCCAATCACGAGACTCGAAACAAACATAATTCAGTTTCAAAAATTTATAAACCTTGTTCCTGATAGGTAGTGAGACCTGTAAAATTTACTGCAAAACTAAATAGTGTAGAAATTCTTACACGTATGGCACTTGCTGGCAATGAGCGGTCAGCTACTTTTGAGTCGGACAACAATACGAGTAGTAACTCCTTCGTGGCTGAATGTGGATCTAATGGAACGTGCGGAGCTAAATGCAATTTGGTAAGCTTTTCGTGAAAAGTGAATATTTTCGATTTGCAGCTATTATCTTTAATAGTATGTATATATTGTACATAGTTAAGGTTAAATCACTCTGGTATAATAAGGATGAGGGAGAGGGTCTAAAGGTATTGATACTATAATTATTTTTCAACACAGTTGCTCGTAAATTGACTCTTATAACACCGTTTTTAGTTTCATAATTCATCATATTACGCACTTGTGCTGTAATAACATTATCGCACTAGTGCGGTAATGTAAACATTTTTTTTTAATTTCAGCCATACTTTATGTCTTAAAACATTGAATATTTTATTAAATTATTTTAGGGTTAAGATGACAAATAAATATTTCATTTTATCAAATTGTATATTAATAAACACAAATTAACTTAACTATCATTTTTAGAAACAATAATTGCTCTCAGATGATGGGTCAATTGAAGCGGACGTAATTCAAAGGACAACAGCAGGGTGGAATAAATGGCGTACCTTGACTGGAGTCTTGTGTGACTCTAAAATGCCAATAAGAACAAAGGGCAAGGTTTATAAAACGGCAGTTAGACCTGCGCTGCTTTATGGTAGCGAAGCCTGGGCATCTAAAAAGACGCATGAGCAAAAGCTCCACACAACAGAAATGCGTATGCTACGCTGGGCAGGAGGAGCCACTCTCAAAGACAAGGTTCGCAATGAGTACATCAGGGGGAGCTTCAAAGTTGCAAAGATAACGGACAAACTGAGCGAGTCCAGGCTGAGATGGTACGGTCACATACTGCGTAGAACCGAGGATCATGTCGTGAGGAGGTGCCTTTCTATGGCTTCTAAAAAGAGGGGAAGAGGAAGACCTCAGACCACCTGGCTGACGAATGTCCAAAGAGACATGAAGGACTTGGGTCTGAGGGAAGAGGACGCACAGCGACGGACCACGTGGCGTCGCATGATTGGAAAAGCCGACCCCGTGTAGCGGGAAAAGGCGAGGCCAAAGAAAGAAGAAAGAAGAGAAAGAATAATTCATAGTTTATTTTATTTTTTATATTGCTGCTGCTCCAGCTGAACAGCCGGTTCTTCCTGTGCCTTTATTGAACCTGCGCGCGCATTGAAAGTGCGGCGCGCGAAAAAAACAAAACTTACGTGTCATTTTCCATAAATATTTGGTAAAGTTGTTGCTGTGTGGATAATTACTATTAAAAATGTCTACCTCAAATAGTGAAGACGAGTAAAATTTTAATTTAACGCGCCGGAAATACTTATCGAGGCACGAAACGCGACTGATAGCCGCTGCTGTTGCCGCCATAATCCAGAGAAAAATAACCTAGCTAATAAAACCTAGCTGCTTACGAAACATTCAATCAGTGTAAAAACAGCCGTCATATTCGGAGAAGGCATTTTTAGTTTTTGATTTGTTTTTTTTTTCCTCGCAATTGTGTTGAAAAACGTATGCAACTCGTGTACATTGATAATTACACACTCGGCTTCCTTACCGCGCTCGCCTGCGACTCGCGCTTACAATAATGCCTTGTGTGTAATAATCAACTTTGCACACTCGTATCATAATGTATTATACAGTTAGCCGATGCACGCTTTTTCATAAACATTTCATAGTGGGTTGTTTTTTTATGTAATAACGCAAATATAATATAGACAACCCACAATGTTTTGTTACTTGTCAAGTGATGACAGGTGTTACTCGAAATAAACGGAAGTCGCCTTATCTGCATGGCACTTTCTAAAAATTTGGTATTAAAATTATTATCCCCTTAATAGTTTTGTAAACGTTTATCTCATTAATATAATAAAGAGAAAGTTTGTAAGTATGGATGTTTGTTACTCTTTCACGCAAAGACTACTGAACGGATTTGGATAAAATTTTGCACACACATAGAATATGATCTGATTTACTTATAGGATACTTTTATTCCTGGCTAAATGTTCCTATGGGATATATTGAATAAACTGAAGGCCACGCGAGCGAAGTCGGGGGCAACAGCTAGTAACGAATAAAATTATCAAGTCGTGATTTATTTCGTGGATTATCGTAACATTTACTGTGCAACACATCTGCTAAAAGACGGATCCGAACGTTAGCTAAATAAGCTCTGTTTTTTTTTGACGGTTGTATTTGCCGAATCTTTAATTTTGCATTATACTTAGATTTTACATAGCGCTTTGACGACTGTCTGTGTAGTAGTTTTTACTGCAGACTACAAAGCCAGCGGTCGCGGGTTAGAATCCCGCAAGAGGCAAGCATATGTTTGTGTGATGAGCTCAAACATAGTCATAGATGACATGTCTTTAGCCGATATGTTAGCTAGTCACCATTAAAAAAACTATCCTTGTTATGAGACTAGGAATTTTTTGTTACTATTGGACGAATTTATCTATTTATCAATATAGCAAGTAGAGCTTGCTTGCATGATACGTTACGCGACCAAAAATTTGGTAGGTGTGTCGCTACACTTAAGGCCTTAACACGCTTGAATGACCTTGACGCGTCGCGCCCATACATTTCGCGCGTGCGGATGACCTCTAAAAACGGAAAAACATGTTTTTTATGAAATTAATGCCATTATCGAGAATTTTTAAATAAAACTCTCAACTCAAAACATGTATATTTCCAAAATCTTGTTTTGTGTGTAAACAGTAACGAAATAGTTTGTGCCGTTTAAGAGCACATTTGCAATTTATGAAAAAATAGACACTTTTTTGTACATGTTTTAATCCAAGTGACTTAACGGAAAATCAAAATTATTCAATTCAAGATGTTTATTAAATCCTCTTCTAGCATATCGTATTTAAAATTTTAGATTTAAGAAACAGGTATTCTGACAATTTGATTTTCATATTCGAGATTTTAAGCACTTGGGTAGTGTTAAGGCCTTATGTAAGTGTGTATGGACGTAAACACGCAAGTACTACTACTATAACCACTATACTACTACCAGTAACGCAAACTGTACCAATATGCATGTATATGAATTGTGTACGTCAAAGTCAAAACTCTTTATTGGCCATAAGTAGTATTAACTGCTTTACTAATAAGAATAATAATACAGTGTACACTTGCTTTATTGCAAGGGCTAACTATGTGCTATTCATAAAATAAACATAATAGAATATAAACCTATGAGATAGATCACAACACGCTAGGATCATGTATTCTCAATATAATTTTAAGAAGTAATTCTAGTACTTATGGAGACAATTGCTAATCAATGTTCTGTCAGTTGGCGATTGTGGTTTATTATAATTATAAAATTGAATTCTTTAAAGGTAATTCTTTTGGATTATCCCCTTAATAGAGGTAGAACACAAAAAAACATGTCATTGTATGCATCTGAATAAAAGGCTATATTATATATATTATGCCCTAAATGTTCCTTTTAAAAACAAGTCTTAACCACATAATTGCGTGGTCTAACCAAAGGTGCATTTAATATTCTGCCAAATTCTGGCACCAACGGTCTCTCTGTCTCGTTTATACATCGCCCGTACTTTAGAAGTTTATTATTTATGGCGATCAGACGGACTAGTGGCCATACAAATAAATAAAATTGGACTTTTTGTAATGAACGACCAAATACTGAAACTTAACCCAAATTTAATGCTCTCGCTAAGATTTATAACAGCGACGTATCGGCAATATAACTTTACTAGGATATTATCATTTTTGATGTGAGACAAAGTCACAATATTTACTTATATACCATACGTAATAAACGTTTTGTTATAAGTTTATAACAAGAGGAGAAATACTAGAGCCTAAGAAACAAGTGTCGTTATAATATTCGGGCCTAGAAGTAGATAGCAGGCTTGTAGGTAGTACTGGGTGTTTTGTTTAGTAGCGAATAACTTTCACTCACCAGCTTGACCTTGCAGAACCTGTTTTCCCTGCGTGGTCAACATGTGAGGAGCCAACTGGTTGCTTTGGAACGGCTTGCCGGCGGCTATCACCTGTTGTTATAAAAAAAACGTTTATGTCATTTACATCCAGTTAATAGATTTTTATTAGGATAGCCTTATTTGTACTTTACACATTCACGTGCCTGCTGCTATTTTTTCCCTTTGAATAAGGCTGGGGTTAAAGTGGGAAATAGTTATCATATAAAAGAATTAATTATATGGTAATCCATGGTCAAACAAACGAACCATACATCTACGGGAAAACCTCATTAACAATGAAAATAGCTCATTACTTAAAGGGGTCGAGACGCTGGGGCCGTGAGGACCTAGTGCACACTGTGCACATCGGCTGTACAGTCAGTTAGCCAAGCAGCTGATTGATTGTACGGGCGACCGGAGGGCTGGTGCATTTCTAGGCCAACGCATCAGTTTGGCTATTCAGCGTGGAAATGCGGCTAGCCTTCTGGGCACTTTGTCGTTGCCTTTGGACAACGATCTGGGGCCCATTTTTTATTTGTGATATATTTTGTAAATATTATTATTTTTTCTCTTAAGGTTTAGTTCTAAGTTTAGCTTAGTTTTGTTTTATGACTTAAAAATTTTATAGTTAGAAGATACTTGGAATATTTAAAAATTATTTTCAGTTGAATGAAAATTATGATATAAGTCAGTCTTTAGACATATAATAATCTGTGCAAGTCAGCTATGTTATCAGTTGAATTTTAGAGATGGAATAGTGATGCTATTCAATTGTTCAATTCAATTGATATTTTATGTCTACTTATTATTATAAATGCGAAAGTAACTCTATCTGTCGGGGACTATCTGTAACGCCTAGGGATGAGCTTTTTATTTTACAACGAACAAGTGCATTGTGTAAAGACAAACTGTTTAATTCATTCGTTCAATATAATCAATTGAATCGGAGCATTGACTAATTTCTCTAGTTATGGCAACACTTATGATTGTAATTTGGTTGCCGAATCCACTGATCAAGTAATCACTACAACATGTTTGTATATATCTCGCCAGGCAAGAAAAAATGGACTATACACTGGGCCGCCTGTACGTCAACCGTTCTTGTGCCATTTCGTCGGGAGTAGAGAAGGCATGGCCACTCTATACTTTTATTTTGTTAAATGTATGTTAAAATTCATTCACTCATATAGTATACTGGGATCCATCACCTGTATCTGTTGCGAGTTGATGCTTGGGTGCAGCGCGATGTTGCCGGGCATCAGAAGCGGGCCCTGCGCGTTGTACAGCTGCTGCAGATAGGTGCTGTTCTGTAGTGGCTGCTGGATCACCTGCACACGACTATGACCCCAATCGGTGCTGCAATAAACGTAATATTCAACCTTAAGGCTACGTTTGCAAGCGCAATTCTACTACTTAAATCAATCAGTATGCGAAGTAACTACGGCAAGAAATTCGATTCTCGCAACTCAACTCTTTAATTGCTTCGTGACGGATCACAACTTAATAAAGGCTAGTTTTGAATAAATTATGCGACGTATTAAGTTAGGGAAAAAGTCTTTTCGCATTATAGTATGTATGAACTTGTAATAAAATCTCTTTGGCTGTACTATTTGTATCTGGCTGGTTTTGGTATCATTAAAAGTTTAAATTTTAAAGGAGATAATTCCAAATTCAAATTAGGAAAATGTGTTTTATTCATTTGTTTTTCGAACTGTCAAGATAAGTGAATCTAATGAAGAAATTCGATACATTTTAACATTTTACTACAAAAAAGGTAAAAATGCAACGCAAGCCGCAAAAAATGTCCGATGTTTATGGACCTAGTGCAGTGTCTGTGAGAGTAGCACAAATTTGGTTTAATCCGGAATTTTTCAATCCGGATATTTTGATGTCAAAAATGCCGCTCTGGTCAACCATTACGGAGAAAATTGATGCCATTTTTGAAAAAGTGGAGATAGATCGGCATATCGGTAGTTACGACGTAGCTAAAGAACTGGGAATCGACCACAAAACAGTTTTAGCGCATTTGAAAAAAACTGGGTACACTAAAAGCTCGATATTTGGGTACCTCACAAGTTCACTGAAAGAAACCTAATGAACCGTGTACTCATTTGTGATTCTTTATTACGACGTTATGAAACCGAACCATTTTTGAAGAAGCTGATAACTGGTGATAAAAACAGGATCACGTACGACAAGAACGTGCGAAAAAGGTCGTGGTCAAAGGCCGGTCAGGCTTCACAGACTGTGGCGAAACCCGGGTAAACTCGCAACAAGGTGATGCTGTGTGTGTGGTGGGATTAGAAGGGCATTATTCATTATGAGCTGTTACCACCAGGCAGGGCCATCGATTCTGAACTCTACTGCAAACAACTGATGAGATTAAAGCAAGAAGTTGAGAGAAAGCGGCCGAAATTAATCAACAGAAGCGGTGAGGTTTCTCATCATGATAACGCTAGACCTCACACATCTTTAGCCACTCAGCAAAAATTGAGTTTGGCTGGGAGGTGTTAATGCATTCGCCGTATAGTCCTGACCTTGCACCTTTTTGCAAATTTCTATAGCAATGGGATCATGTCCCTACCTACAAGATGGCAAAAAGTTATCGAACAAAATGGCACCTACATACTTTACATGTAAATAAACTTTATTAAAAAATGTTTCGAATTTTCCTAAAAAATGCGAAGAAACTTTTTTCCCAACCTATTATTTAACATGGCATCAACGTCGTAACTCTCAATATTAAGAAGCAAACCTTCTAATATTCTGGACTATGATGGACAACTGATTTGGTCCAAACATAAGATAAGTTTAATAAAAAACTAAAAACCGAAAGAACTGATTACGTATGTTTTAGTCAATATTATTTTTCGCTTTTTAGTTCCATTTTGAAGTCGGTTATTAGTTTTTTATTTAACTTATTTTATTTCACAGTTTTAAGTGTTAAGTCCTCTATTTTTCCCCTCCTAACTCCGCCAAAAATGACTTTACAGCAAAGTGACCTGGATAAATGTTGTTCTTCTGTGGACCACCCACCCAATGGTATAATAAAAATAGGGTGCTATTAATGATCAATTTTTCGACGAAATATATTATAAGTCCCAGACGCCTTTAAAATAAGCTTCAGTTTTCACCTTCCAACTCCGCCAAAAATGACTTAACAGCAAAGTAATCTTCGCTAATGTTGGTCCTCTATGGACCCCCCATAGAATGGTATGATAAAAATAAGGTGTTATATTGGGTCAATATATCGACGAAAATTTGTAAGTCTTAAGGAAAGGGTTTTCCTACACTTCAACCAGAACGGCGGCTATTTTGGTGTCGTAAACATAGGATAAGGTCTTGCATTAAATACCAAGTCAATTTGAGAAAAGATCTTTTTTTTTCGTTACTGGGTGAGCGAGTACGCCCCAGTAAATGAAAAATGGCGGTCTGGTACCTCATAAGCTCCACGTCTGCTCAACACACTGCGAAATACGTTCTGTCGACAAAAAGCGGTATTATCTTCTAACTCCTATCCGTTAAGGAGTTCTGTGGCTTCCATCATCAGGTCAGCAACATGACATGATGATTACCAGACCCAAAAATCAGCATTGAGTCAAAAAAATATATGCAAAACATTATGGGTGCCTATAAAATTTGAGGGTTGTCTTCGATTTCCCAAGGATCCCATCATCAGAATCTGACTTGGTGTAAATGGGACCACCTCGGGAGTATACCCTTTCAAACTAAAAAATAAATTTTGAAATCGATCCATAATTGACGGCGTAATCGCGTACAGGCATACAAAAAAAAATAAAGAAAAACAAAAACAACATTCAGACGAATTGAGAACCTCCTCCTTTCTTTGAAGTCGGTTAAAATAATGTATTCCCATTTTCTCATGGAATTCACGTTGTTGTCATCTTTGCAATCTACGAGGCCGAAGAGAAACAAAGTAAACTATGACATAAATTATCAACAGGGGGTTAATAAATTACGAATTTTCTATGACATTAGTAAGATTTGTCTAAGATGAAAAACTTTTTTGATTGCTTTATGCAGACGTTAGATAATTCTTTCGTCTTATACGGAAACCCTAAATTAATTGATAGTACCTGATTTGCTGGGGATGTTGCGAGTTGGGCGGGAGGCTCTGGAGCGGGGGCATGGTGGTAATACCGGTGCCAGCCTGCTGCTGGATGCCGCCTGTGGGCTGCTGCTGTACCTTACAAAAATACAGAACCCGTTCAGTCGCTCTATTGCGTGTTACGAGGTAAGCTTAATATTAAAAGCTTTCTTTTTTGTAGGATATAAAACGTGCATGCTATTAGCTTCAGCATTTAACGTGACGTGAATAGTTGAATATTGAACGCGCTTCTTCAAGTTCTTGATAATAATAACAAGTTTTACTTTGGAACTTATAGTGTAATTAAGAGAGTAAAACACAGTTGCATTATTTTGATATAAAGCCTATTAAATATTAATGATACAATATATAATCTCATTATGTAATTTTCATGTGTTTACAACATGCATTTTTGCCTGTCTTTTTACGTACTTTACTGTTAATTTTACTAAAATGAAAAACAGAACAGTCAGATTTTTTTTTAAACGAATTAATAGTTTTATAATTTATAAAATAATCGGTTCTATCTGCAAGTATGGGCCGCAGTAAAGGTGGCGAGTCACACATCTCTATTCACATGTAGGTAGTGACCTGATGAGGTGCCATGCTGCTGGGCATGGAGGAGACGACAGTGACGGTCTGGTGGTGCTGTTGCGCAGGCTCGTGCTGCGCCATGCTTATCTGCTGCTGGACGGCTTGACTTTGACCCTCTACTATCTATAACAAATAATCATCTTCATTATCTTTGAATACGCCACCTCTCTGCATTAAAGTTTGACAACATTATTACCTGACGACTACAGCAAAGCCAAAGGTAGGGTAATGATTTTGGCAGTCTATGTTTGTACGTATGTTCCCCATAGCACTTAAACTACTAAACCGATTTTAATGAATGAGTTGTCAATTGATTCCTAATAATGGCCCGAGTGAAATTGGCTATATACATTTTACCAAAATTTTATGAGACGGAACTTAAACCTCAGATAAAATAAAACTGAGATAATCACCACGTGTTTGGTATCTAATAGTTTAAGTCAAAATATACAGGGTGTTTGAAAGAAGGGTGAACACAGGAAAGTGACAGGTAGGTAGGGTCTTCTCCTATGTGCTCAGCCCATAAAATTTGACCTAGGGCCTTCTTTGGGTTTTACCCGATTTAAAAAAAAAAAACACGACTTTCGCTTCTTTTACACCTTAAAACTTCAATAAGTTTTCTTTTTATTGACAATGCTGGCAACATTTGTTTTTTTTCTGATCTTGATACATAGTAGGTCTTCAAGTTATCAATATTTTTTTATAAGAATGCCGGTTGACAAAAATAGTAGCATTTAAACTACAAAAAGAGGTAAGAAAATTATTGAAGATGAACTTTGCTTTGCAATGAAAAAAAAACTACAAGAGATCGATAGCTTCAGATTTTATGTAAACATCTCTACTGTACGCCCTTTCTAACGGTATGCGATTTTTGTTTTTTTTCAAGAATAACTGGAGTTATTCATAAATTTTGTCAAATCGGACGATTTTGACGAAACTCTACTTTTGGAGAATATTAATTGTTTGACAAAAACTAAGAACGGGAAGCACTATTAAACAAAAGTTCAAAGTTGTTAAATGTATCAAGATTAGAAAAAAAAACAAATGTTGCCAGACTTGTCAATAAAAAGGAAACTTATGAAAGTTTAAAGGAGTGAAAGCGGCGAAAGTCGGGTTTTTTTTTTAAATCGGATTAAACCCAAAGAAAGGCCTAGGTCAAAATTTATGGGCTGAGCACATAGGAGAAGACCCTACCTACCTGTCATTTTCCTGTGTTCACCCTTCTTCCGAACACCCTGTATATTTAATGCGGTCATACGTTTTAACTTTTTTACGTAGTCGGGTTATAGTTTTCTAAACTGTATAATTATTTTAACGCATATGATCCTACATAATTGTTTGTCCCACATTAGGCTAGTTTCCTGGGTCAAAAAAAAATATTCTATTTTGTACGTCCGTTAGAATATCAAAAAATATTTTTCCTTTTGTTAATCAAACAAAAAATAAGGAAGATAAAGCGCATCAAAGTGAGCATGTGACGTCACGCCTTGCTAAAAAGTGTCGCAAGGTGTGACGTTACGCGGAACTTTAACGGGCTGTGTCTTGATCATTTTATGTTTGATTGATAAAAGCAAAAATACGTGTCCAATATTTTCTGTTGATCCAACTGACGGACTACTAAGATTTTTTTAGAAAACTAGCCCTTTCCTTCTATAATCTTTATGAGCATGTGTTAATACAATCTGCTGCCGATAACATATGTAATTTGAATAACAGTTTTTATTTTAAATTTTGTAGCAATATTTTCATGGATAGAGCAATTCATTTTGAAATGCAACCATCATAAGGGTTTAACATTAACTTGATTTCTTTAAAAAACATTTATAACTTTCAATTGTTGTGTCTATGAACAAATTTCAGTATTTCTAACTACGGAAACAACATTGTGAAATAAAAGTGACGGAATCACCATACCTTAGGTAAAACACTCATTTACGTGATGGCGTGTTCTACTTGAGGTATGGTGATTCTGTAAAAATAATAAAAATAAATGATGGAAAACATCACATAGTACATTGCTCTGATCCTAAGATTTGGAATTTAAAACCTTGTGTTATGATAATCAGACACAACAAAACAAAAGTATGTCCGACATAAAGTATTGAAAAAATAATAATTTGGTTCACATCACAAATAATAAAAAACCGGCCAAGTTCGAGTCGGACTCGCACGCTAAGGGTTTCGCATATTGTCCGACGACGTGTCGGTTTAGTTTTCGGTTTCGGCCTGTTTCGGCCAAAGGTTTGGTTTCGGCCTAAAAACATCCGAACCTTTCAGCCACGCCGAAACTTACAAGATCGTACTTTTGGCTCGCGTTTGACTAACGCTCGGCACGACTGGCAAGATGGCGTCCTGCTGACATTGACGGCTGCTGAATCACCTTATTTCACATTTTCAAACAGATTTATTATTACCACCACCCATAACTAATATAACGTAGTTATAAGTGGAGGATATAAGTGCCGACGTTTACTTATTTAACTAAACGAATTCAATTATTTTAACATTGACGTGTAAAATAACTCTATTTTATTCATCATAATCATCTTGCCATTGACATGTAAAATAACTCTTTTTTATTCATCATAATCATCTTGCCAGCCTATTGGAGTCGACTGCTGGACATAAACCATCCCAAAAGAGCACCATCTTCCGCTTTTTTCATCCAGCCACAGCATTCATAAGGTACATCGGGCCACTGGGCGTCCTACTATCTTTGTCAAGTAGTGGTCTCCACTTGGGAACCCGTTTACTCCTCATTTCATCGGTTCTGCGCCAAATTTGGGCAGCCCACTGCTACTAATTTTGGACTATGTGCGTTACTTTAGTATTTTTTCTGATGACCTCGTTTCGGATTATACACCTTAAATAAATTCCTTTTCATAGCTCACTGAGTGACGTGAAGTCGGTCCAGCTTGAAGGTCATAATCCACGTTTTGGTTCAGTAGGTCATCACGGGTAAGACGCGCTGATCGGATACCTTGCCCTTGAAGCATTGTAACAGTGACGATGCTGCCCAGCTTATCTTTACTCTCCTAGAGATTTTCCGTTCGTTGTCTCTACCTAACTGCAGCACTTGTCCAAGGTGGACATACATGGTGTCAAGGATGACAAACTCGAGCGCCACTACTATCTCTTAGTAGTGTCTTAGACTAGTCTTGTCTTAGTTAACCTCTATTCGTGACGTCACCACACATCGCGAGGCGTGACACAAAAAGAAAGATATCCAACTTGGCAATTTTAAGAGAGTACGGTGGCGGGAGGAGGCTCTGCGTGCAGCTATGCATGCTAAACGCATTGCCTTCAGCTCCTCCGTCCATCAATAGACCTGGTGCCTTGGAGGCAGAGTTTAGGACCGGGGCATAGGCGCATCACAGACGTGCGTCATTGCCCACTGAAACCCACTCTGCCTCCTAATCGACCCGGATTGGTTCGCTGGGGCAAAAATAGCTTTCATACCCTATTTCAACCCTTTCTTTCAAAATGTAAATCCTATTTCACCTTCCGTAAACAAGATATACTAATCGTTTTTGAAATCATTTAAACAGTAACTAGCAGTATTTTAAAAAATACCGAAAAAATACCCAAAATTTCGGTATACCGGTAATTGACATTTCAATACCAGTATGGAAATAATTCCGATATTCCATGCCCTACTCGAGTTAGAAACTTTTTTTTTTCAGTGAACAGTTCCAAATAGGGCTTTATAGCTATAATAACTAGAAGTAGATCACTACAAACTAAAAGGTCAAAAATAAAATTAAATAGGTAATCAAAAACTCCGACTGCGTAAAAAGTGAACCTAAAAGATGAAAACAAGATTTAAAGAATCAATTTGCATTTGAAGGCATCAAATCCATAAACAGCAACATTCAAATGATTAACTGGGTATGCATTGCGTTTGTAATTAAGTAATTTAAATCCGTGTAGAAAAAGTCGAATCAAGTAACATGGATTTGATGCCGCAGACTGCAAATTGAATCTTTAAATGTTGTGTTCATCTTTTAAGTTCACTTTTTACGCAGTAAATTTTTTTGATTATTTAATAAATTAATTTTATTTAAGTTTACTTTAATTAAGTTTAGTTTGATTTTTTTACAGTTTTAAGAAACTGTAGACCCGAGTATATTGTTTTAATTGTTATCTCGATACCTTTACGCGTTCCCGAGAAAAAGGGTCTTGACTGACAGACGGACGGACGGACAACAAGGGTTCCGTTTTTTTCCGTTTGAGGTACGGAACGCAAAAAATACTAAAGTAAGTAACCAACACGAAACATAAGAAGGACTAAGAGAAAAGAAGTAGGGCCTCTCTAAACGATCACGGACGTTTTCCACGACACAAATAATCTGGAAATTCCATCCTATCCCCCGGCGGCTAGGGAGGGGC